>WSZQ02069492.1:0-22012 GCA_019419845.2 Weissflogia rhopalogaster
AACATGTGGTGCAGACTAAACAGTTCAAAAGTTCTTTCACGCCAGACTAAATATTGATAATTTGGCGACAAATATAAGAAAGGGCTCAAACTTGCCTCGCCGTTATCAACAGTGACATATCGTACGTCGGCGTCTCCACCAAAATACCGTACCGTGTGTGCGCTTTCTTACACGGGGGTTTTCTAGGGGACTCGCTTGGCTTTTTGCTACTCTCTCTCGACATGTTACCGCGATGTACCGGGTATGCTTATAAATGGTACTTACCATTTATCGATGGACATCTCTGGACAGTACAAGAATAATTCAGAGATTGTTGATGCTTTCTCTGCTCCTTGGCTGTTCAAACTAAAAAGGTACCTTCTCGTGCTGGTTCTTCATTCGTGCTGGGTTCTTCATGCTAGGCTGTGGGGTGCAAGACTATGGGGTTGGCTTCAAGGTAATGAACACTCACATAACACACGAATAGTTTTAACATAACAATATATTGGTTTAACATAAGAACCTCTTATATACTTATAAATTTTACACAGTTAAAGAACGCACGACCGAATAACTAGTGACATACTAGCTCGCAAATTAAGTCCGAACTGACTAACTCCTTGCTGATTGAATTACTTCCGAAATAACGAGAACCCAAGCCGCTGCACAATAACTACTGATTAAGACTACCCGACAACTTCATTATAACTGTCTGTAACCAACTGCTGCAAAGGACTCCAAAGAATGACTGTAACCAACTGCCCAACAACTGACTGTCCAACAACGAACTGATTGTCTCTACCGCCCCTTGGTCATTGGAATATTAAAAAAAATTCTAGAAGCGTCAATAATGGTGATCTTTGTTTTCATGTTTATGATTCCACTTCACGTTTTTACGCGCTCTGTTGTACTCTGACGGCATTCGGGTCTGAAATGGATCGGTATTGTTGTGTTCCCAGGTGCGAAAAATCGGTGTCTGATAACGTAAGGTTTTATCGGACTATGCAAAATCTGACGGATGAGCATGTCTTCCCGCAGAAAAATAAAAAATATGAAGGTGAAGATGGCATCTCAGGTTTTTTTCGGGGACAGTCACGGATACACTTTGGGTATTGAACAAATCAAGTAAGTATGGATTGATTGTTTGATTCTTTTAACTGAATTGATCTGTCGAATGTTGTTAAACCGAAACACCTTTGGACAAAGACAAAGCAAGAATTTCATGCGTGACTGGATGGGTAATATTTATAAATATTAAATTATGAAATTTTTAACAATAAATAAATAATATATATAAAAAAAATATATAAATATAATATAATAATATATATAAAATGTAAAAATATTTGTTTTATTTCTTTAAAATAAATGAATAAAAAAATAATTGTTCGGGTTGCATACTTATCTGTTTTAATTCACCTCGAAAGCCGCTGCAATCACACGGCGTATTTCTGGGACCAATTAAAAACAAGGAGTGGGCGTTCTACATCTGTATATTCTATGACAACTACTCTTTATTCGTACAAAATGTTCGCTGAATGCCTCCAGCCTCTTATGTATACATATTAGACTACCAATAAAAATGTCTCAATTCGCCAGGTGTGTCATAGGCGCTTGCGGCAGCCACACAATTCCAGCGATCACGCCATCCGCTGAAATAATATCAATTTCCTGCCACACTTCGCAACGTAATACTTCGTCAGCTACGTAAAGAGAGTAAATTCAGCGTACTCCACACGCCCCACAGTGGTTCAGTTTTGAAAATGCTGGATATAATGCTTCATTTTGGTCTTAGAGAGTTCAAATTTTCAGAGTTCATTCGTGGCATTATTTTATTACAATTTGCATGGTAAACGTGTAATTTTTGTCGCGTCCTAGGACATGCCATCATATTTTTGGAGCTGTATCTTTGGATAACAATATGCGACCTGTAGAACATGGTCAAATTTCTTCTTTTCTTCTTATAATGCTCTATTTACTTTGATACCATTATTTGAGTGGGTTGTGCTATTCATTGCAAGATGGGAATAATTTTTATCTTGTTTAGTGCATCCCATAGCTGCTATTTGACATCGGGACAAATTTCAGAGACCTCCGGAACACATTTTCTAAATCTTTTTTCACATTGTTACATGTCAAATTATAGAAAAACCATGTAAAACTCTTTTTTTCTTGCGAAATACAGAAGACCGCAAGATGAGTCTGACATTGTCTAATAAAGTACATTTCATAGTATAATGATGTCAAGGCACCACTTTCTACGTACACTGGAATCCCTATTTGTGCTGGAATCCCTATTTTACAGATTTTCACACAAAGTAAAAAAAAACTAAAATTAACAATTGTTCCAGAAGATTTGGCTTTGCAGAGACATCCAGAAACATGAATAAAGCAAGAAAAAATCAGCCTTATCCTGCAATGTTACGCCAAAATTCGAAATATGGCATGTCTTGTGTAAATAAAATAAAACACAGTTAAACAGGAAAAAAAAAACATGTTCCAGTGTACTTAGAAAGTGGTGCCTTTGCATCATTATACTATGACATGATGTCATATTTTTTTCGTAAAATGAACCACTGTGCGCCCCCTTGTAGGAGTTTGTCGTTAAGTGAACTTTACTCATAACTCGCTTTGATTTTTTGATAACTCGTTTGATATATTAACGTAAATTAATACCGGGGATAAATATTTTTGATGGACATCTCTAGATCGTATGAGGACGATTCAGGGATAGGGGTTGTCATCCCTGGATGCTGGTTAGTTGCAGCTGGTTAAACATATACCGTTTTTGGCTAGCTATTGGATTCTCGAACATTAGATGTCGGTGTGACGTTATATGTCGAAGAACGGTTAACTTAACAATGTATAGAATTTCAGGACCCTCACCACACGTTTTTGTTTGTGCTAGCGATGCACAGTATCTTGAAACAAGCATCATCTATAATGCGAGAAGAAAATTTAAAAGAATCTATTGAACTACATGCAATTGTGAGAAATAAAGATATTGTTCGAGATCTCATTGTCCCTACGAAACAAAAAGACATATTCTGATAATATTATTATGATAAAGAAGAAGATAGGTAAACTTCATTTAAAGATAATTAAGCGCCGTGTACTCATCGGCAAAATGAATTAATTAAGAAGCTCGTTAAAACATCATGGCTTATGCCACTAATTCCCGGAGCATTATTTGATTAAACGCGTTGGCACAGCGTGCGCAGTGCTTGTCTCATTAATCTTTCATATTGCGTTATACGCATCTCTCCTCATATTGTTTCCGGCCGTAGCTGTCCTTCATTTTCATCCTCTCAACGTCATTGCATTTTTCCCTGAACTTCGACGAAATGATTTGTTTTTTGCCAATATCCGGCCAAAGGGCAATTGCTTATCAGAGTACTCCGTAAAAGTCGCGTCTATTCCACGCAATCCTTGGCAAGGTTGATCATTTCATTTGCAGGCTGCAGATTGTCTGATATAAAAGCATCCTTAATCTATCTGTCAGATAAAGGTAAACCAGTGAAAAGTTTTTGATCTAGGTATTCTATTATATTATGAGATAGTTTTCATTACACAAGTAAACTTAATAGTACAGATCAATTTCTAGAGTAAAACTGTATAAATATTAATACGGAAACTTTGCCAACTGTGATTTAGCCAGATTCAAACTTAGTTTAGGAATTGTCCCCATGGTATTAAACTCTTTCCGAACTGTCTCATCGCCAAAGGAAAAAGTCAGGAAATAAGAAGAAAAGCCAACGAGAAAAACAGAAAAAAAGCCGGAGAAGAGAAGTCGGCGAACGCTCATTGGGCCAGCCTAGGGAGAATGTAGGTTAGGTTAATTTAATGCGACATTTTTGGGCTCAAACGTCAAGAAGGAAATTCAGACGAGTGGAAAAGTATAATGGGTACCGACAAAAAATGATTTTCTTGTTGTTTTCTAGAGGTTTTTTCGTATATTTCACTTGTATCATAACAAAAAAGCTTAGAAAATGGAGTAATAAAAACGTATACGCCTTATTTCCCATTTAGGATCAATTATTGTAGTACCAAAGTAATACTTATACTGAAAAGACGATGAGCGTAGGTAGAACATTACAGGTGATAGCTAAATATGTACAAATTGGCATTTATAAGTAAGAAATGTCTTCTAAAACTCTGTGGTTCAATTGAGTTTTACTATGATGATATGCCTACCCGTGTGATCCTACCGTAAAAGCCATCGTAAAATGACTCGTATAAGCTAAATGCAAATTTTCGATTTTGGAAATACCTAAAATACCCAGCCAATTTTCTCATGGTTTGTTGTAGAATCGGAAAGGAAATGCGTTAACACATGTTTCAAGTAAATACCTCGTAATTATTCATGCCAATGACCGCAATAAAGGGATCTGTACTTGTAATCATTTACTCTAGGATTTGTCAATTTCGTAATGTTTTGCAGTTCTATAATTTTGAAATGATGATGGGATGATGTTGGTTGAGAACTTAAGGTATTTTAATTTTCTTGTCTTATTCGTGATCTAGACAATTGCTTAATACCAGTACGCACCGTTGTAAAATGAAGTAAAGTTTTTTGTGCGCGATGGCTGAATTCGAAATTGGGTGCAAATTTTGCAAATACAGAGAGGAGCGAAGGTCCCTAATAACTAATAATTATAATGGCAATAAACTGGTAACAAAATAGCAGTTTAATTAAAATGAAGGCTATCTTATTTCCTATAAAAGATATTTATTTAGCTATAAATGCTTCTGAATGATTAAATTCCCTTCCAAATTAAAATAAATAAACTCACATTTCTATCGAAGGTGTTTGAATGTTTGAAAGGTGTAACTTCAGTTCCATACAGGCGGACGAGATTCGAGTCCTCGAAACGGGCATCTTCTTGGGTGACTTCGTACAAAAACCTCTACATACTCAACGGACAACTATTCAATTCGATTACGACACACATACGCATCATACCACACACTCAACTACACCGAATCTACAAAGTCACAGTCAACAACAAAGAACATATAACAGCAAAACGACAACAAAATTGTAAAGATAAAAACAATACCTGTCCTATTCAGGTATACAATAAATAGATAGACAATAAAATATGTGAATTATTATTACTTTTAGCTGTACCATTGTAGAACAAACCATATACAGTCCACAGTATTATTCAACATTAGTGGGGAAGTGCAATCTTCACTACTGTTGTGTGCTTGTTTGTTTTTTGTTATTTTGTTGGTTTTGAATGTAACATATTGTGACATGTGCGCATGTTATCTCTTTATGTGCTTCAAATTAGGGTTTTTAAATATTTCAAGGATTAAGTATTTCAAGATAGGTTCTTATTGTAATGTTAGAGAAACTTAAAAAAACTTAAAATTGCTAGTTTTCGAAAATACGGTTGTGCTTCAATTAGTTATCTCTTGCACCCATCTTTGAATACCTAAGGTACTTTTTACTGCAACGCGAGAATATCACCCGCACAGAGAACTCAGGTATGTTCGTATGATAGTGATTTTCATCCCCTATTGTAAAAAGTAGGGATGTTTAAGTTTCCTTTTGAAGTTTTTAGTTTAGTAAAATCAGTCTTGTTCTAAACTTGATAGACACTGTTTGGGCAGAGTTTCGATACTCGGTTTACCTTCCAAGTTAAGGTACCCCGATCTAGTATTGCGTTTCTAAGTTGAAAGAATTAGAAATAATTCATACATAGTATCCGGACTCCGATCCTACAAGATATACAACATCACTTCGAAGCATTTTTTTCTTCATCAGGTTTTACCGTGACAGCTCACATGTTCGACATGTATCCATCTATTGGTTCCTATTTTAGCAATATAATGAAAGAAATCTTAGTTTGCTAGGAGAGGAGGAGAGAAGGAAGTAAAAAAATCAGAATAATAATTCAAATAAAGAAGTTTTCCCGAAACACCAATATTTATTTATTGAATGATTTCCGAGTGGTAAAGGAAATATGTGTTGAAACTGGACTTGGACCCTTACTAAAGTATTCTCCTTTCTTCTATTATTTAGCATCAAATTCTCTATAATTAAGAAATTTATTTAAAAATAGTAATTAAATATAAACACTAAATGCCAACAATAGGTAAGGCAGGCCCGAAGATTGCTGTTTCCGACTGATAAGGAGGCAGTGGTGTGCTGGAGATTATCAAAACAGGTTCCGCGAATATCGAAGGATGTTCTCAATTTTTTTCGACGCGTTAAACAAGGCGAACTAGGCTTGCGTTATCTATATACAAATGTTACAAATATTATTAATTGAATCTTATCACAAAAAGGAAACTCAAATGTTATCACGTAGATCGATTTTATTAATGAATTACTGGATTATTTCCCGTTAGAAAACTGTGAATACATATTTTCCCACCACCAACTATAACAAATTAAAAATACATTCTGTTAATAAGCCTAATTTCAAATACGAAAATCACATTTTGGTAGATTGTACATTAAGCTTATGCTGAACATTTGAAGGTATTAAAATTTGGTATTTACGTTTTGAATTTCGCACCCACCGCGCTTTCCGCAAGATTCAAGCGCAGAAAGCTGCCAAAGCGGAGGGGAATAAAAAAAGGGCCACACGGTGATTACAATGGCGCGAATCCGGGAATGAGAGCGCTGGTGGAGTGCGCGTGCGCTGCCTCCCGCAGGACGCACATCCCCGGGAAGCGGCGATCTCCCAGTCTCGCAACGTTCGCAAAGCGGTTCAGCTGGTAGGCGGCACTCGGGCTTCTCATTACGCGGAAAGCACGCACGTGTCCGTTAAGATTCATGCAATGTGCAATACGCGCGATCGATGTGAATTAATAAAGCATCATATGCATGTGTCGCGTGCGCGTGTGATTTTCGCAAATGTGCGCGTTCTGGCGTCAACCAGTTGCGTCGATTGTGACTTCTAACTCGTGAAAAACTCTCGGTGTTGTGTGTTTGTTCGAAATCATCTGTTCATCATCTGTGGCAAAAACTCATCTGGTAACATTCTTTTTTTGAGACCATCAGAACTTGGAGCATTATTTAGTAGCAGCGTGTAAGTATATTTTTTATCTCTGCTTCTTATCGCGGAATATATCAGGACCTGTTGCACATGTCGAACGTTGAAAATCGGGGTTGAGTTGACGATCGTGTTACTCGTTGTTCAATGTTATCATGCAACGTGTTGGAAATCGCCTTGCAATAATCGATTTTTATATGTTATTGCAATATATTATTAATAATATGTATGTTTATCTAATTTTATGCTCATTCATTCAGTGCCTAAATAAATAATGATAAATAATGGGACATTTGTTGTTTGTTCACGTTTTAGTCCTGATTACTGATAATAGAGTTGTTTTTAATGAATTATTTGAATAATATATTCGCAAACAATTTAATCGTGTTAATGAATGAAGTCCATTAATTTCATGTTTTCATTGTTAACTATATACAATTTAATTTAACTTAAACAGTTCTCTATTCATATATCTATGGACCTGTACATTTTTATATTTTACAAAACTGTAAACAATATGTTTCTTTGTTTATTATTTCTCGTTTATTTTTTTTATTTAAATATGAATAATGAAATAAAATGGAAAATCCACCTATTTATTGAATTTTGTATTACTGCACTTTTGTTACATGGTTTCAAACTTTTAATTGGAATTCATGAAAATATTGAATTTTCTTTCATTTTCAATTTCGTGTTTTACATTTTTGATTGACATGTTTCAAAAAATGTTCATTACACAGTGGTAGTTTCGCAGTGTCAAAAATAGGGCCATTTTTAATCTGCAACTAGATCATTCTAATGATTAAGGCATATCTTTCAATGAGAGCATCGAGGCGAAATATGATTTCAAAAAAGAAATTCATTTAAAAAGATGAGTGAGCTAGTAAAACTATGCGTATTATTTGACTTGATCTATATTGGGATCTTCATCACAAGAAATCACAATTTGATTAATATCAAGTTCTTGCAATAACTTTACAAAAATAAATAGTGAAATTATAATTTATGCATTCGCTTTGCAGTGGTTTACCTTATAGCTGCCAACAATTATTTCTATGTGAAATTATTTAGGTTTTACTCAAATACATTAAACCTATACGAATAGTACCTTGTATCGATACTGAGACATAACATCTGCCGAATGCGCATGCACTGTTACTGTCTGTTGTAAATTTCTACAGTTTGGACATAGATTGAGTTTTTTATTGAAAAAAAAAAGAGAATTTGCAGAGGATAACGCGACTAACTTTGTGTAACTTCGCCTTTCATTAATACGCTTTTTCATCGTTGAGTTTGAGCGTATTTTGGTTGATCTGATTCCTCTGATGCATGTATTGCCGTTGAATTACTTGTTTCCGCTATTGAGAGACATATCGCATAGTTTTGGGAGTAAAATACGACAGCTCTAGCAATTTTATGGTTCTGTTTCCTCTGAATCTGCTAGGATTTGCGATGGATGATGAAAAAGACAAATAAATGTAGAAGAGGAGACTTATTTTACAATATATACATCTATATCATCGGTAGAGAGCACCAATACCAAATTTATCATTGATTTATTCCTTCTCTATCGATGTGAATTTAAATTTTCTTTCTTTACATACATCATTTTTACATTAGTTTAATGTTAGTAATTTAACAGTTTCTTCATGTTTTATTTTAGACTGTGGTTTTGATAGTATACCCACAAACATCGAATTACTTCACAAATTCACAATTTAGGGGTTCCGATGCTGCCCGGGCTGAAACACAAGTGGCGAAGCGTAATAGCGGAGCACTGGTCTAAATAATAATTTGACGAAATTCACAATTTCAATTTCATTGTTTTCATACATATTCATAATAAAATGATATTGAATATCAATATGCGTTCTTCGTTTGGGGTACACGGAATATTTGACCAATTCTATCGCGCTTTGATTGTCACAATACCTATTAATTCCGTGGTTTTCAACCTCTGTGGCGCCCCCGCAGGGGGAACTGTTGCAAGGGGTGAGGGGCATGCAAAATATCTATTTCGAATAGAAACCAAAAAAGTCGGATAGGTGTCAAAAAATGAATAAAAAACAAAGAATCGCATTCGCATAATGATTGAAAAGGAACTGAGAACCACGATTTTTTCAATGATACCACGGTTTGAGGAAATTTGTGCTGAAAACAAGCTCAACCGACACATTATTTTTTTAAAGGGGGGCGCACTAAAACCCATCGTTAACAATGGTTGGTTGCTTCCTTGATTTCCAAGATATTGCTACACCTGCTAATGTCAACATGCTGTCCAAACAGAATTGCCGATCGTCAATGTCACCTCCCCAATCTGAGTCCGAATGCGCACATTTATTTCGAACTTTTATTTCTATTGGTGTAAATAATTCCAACTATTTTGTATCTTTAAATAACGCAACATTCGTGCAGCTATATTCCAGTGTTGTTCTCCTGGGTCTGCACAAAACGACTTAATGCACTCGCTGCATACGCAATGTCTGGTTAATGTCACATATATATTATTGCACCAATTAATTCTTCTCGATAGGGGCTATTTCGCATATAGGGCCGTTCACCTTCGTTGATTGCACCAAGTTCTTTGCTTATTTTAAGATTAGAGACTCTTGTGGTTGACTGTTCTTTCGCAAAGTCCATGAAATTTTTTTATTAATTCGTTCATATAGTCTTCATGATTAATTTTAATTTCTCCATGTTATGGTGAACATTTTTCAATGTTCATAGCTAATATATTGGTCAACTTTCCCAAATCAATTATTTCAAACTCGGATTTTCTAGGTATGACCTTCAATTTCTTGGTCTACCCTTCAGCAGGCAGAACCTAACATCATATAAGATTATATATTTTGACGAAGTACTTAATCGGATTATAATCTAATATGATTAATCTTTACCCTGGCTAATACATCTGAGCAAATCAAACCTAACCTTACTCCCGACGAAGAATCCAAACTTATTATAATCAAACAATTTGTGAAAATTTAGTTTAATGAAATCACAACCTACCCTAATCAATTCTGTAACAATAAAAATAAATCTAACCGATCCATATCTAACTAACTCTAATTTTTGACTAGCTTTGTGCGGGATGAGACTCACGGGGTGTTGATTCTGAAAGTTTCTGTGTGTCCTCACGTAATATTGGGTCTGCAGCTCATATAGTTCTCGAGATATATTGATTTTCGATTTTAGACCAATTTTTCACTGACTCCGAGACAGGGAATTATCACAGATTGTTTCTGCGTGTCCTCACGAAATATTGGGTTTGTAGGTCATATAGTTCTTGAGATATATTGATTTTACGATTTTAGGCCAATTTTTGACTAGCTTTGATCGGGATGAAACTCACAGGGTATTGTTTCAGACAGTTTCTGCGTGTCCTCACAAAATATAGAGTTTATAACTCACATAGTTCTCGAGATATATTGATTTTACGATCTTCGACCAATTTTTGACTAGCATCGCTTGGGATGAAACTCACAGGGTATTGTTTCAGATAGTTTCTGCGCGTCCTCACATTTCTCATCTAACTAACTCTAACCTAGTCGAAGTTAATCCTGTTTAACCCAATCGAAGCTCCTCTAATCTAACTTTGTTTAAACGAAAGCATGACTTTATCTTAACTTTAATTTCCGAAAATTGTAGCTAACTGCATTATTTAGGTTTGTTATAAAATAAGAATGTTATTATTAAAAAAAACTACCTATTCCGTTAAAATTTTAATTAGTGTTACCCCACAACCAGTCGCAGTTTGTTTTTCTCTCCTCATGCGAAACTTTACTGATCCCTCCCTTTCCATTTTATCGCCAAACACTTTATCCAACCCACCGACAGCTTTTAATATTTCATAGCCATTTCCCAACTTGTTTCACGAGCGTATGTTTCATACGTAGTATTCCCAAACATCCGGAGGTCGGCGACGCGCACGTTAGGGCCACTGTAATCCATCATTCAATATCTTGGCGCAATCAATGCGTGCACAATGCGAGTAATCCCTCACGAATCTCCAGACGCTGGAAGGCGGTGGTGCACGTCTTACAACTTGTACGCCAGTTTCTGCCCGCCCGTTCTTCGTTTGTGGATGTTGGGATATTGTGAGAGCTTCGTTTGATCCGACTTCTTCTCAGAACGTCGCCGTCGCCTACAGGCGTTCAACCACCCTGCAAGTGAAGTGCTGGGGGAGAGAAAACCGAAAGAAGTGAAAAGTAAACTTTTTACACTTTTCTACCTTGGGGCTTATCACTTTTCACTTTTTTGCTGCAGTTTGCGGTTGCCTGGAGATTTTTGGCAGGTGTCGGTTGAGTTGGGCGAAATGGGAAAATGTCGGGAAGCATGTTTTCTTCGCTCATGCGTAAAATAAATATTGCCTAAATGTTTCGTCCAAAACTAATTGCGTTCTTGATTGAAGTTTAAATCAATAGAAGTATGCTCCGAATTCGAGATTAAACTCAAGTCATGTTAAGTTAAGTTAGAGAATCGATAGTATTCTATATAATCAATGTTCGGTTATATCCAGGCAATTTCACTTGCTTTGAGATTACGTTAAGTTTATATCGTTTTTATGGGAGAAGTTATGGTTTAAATAAGTTTCAATGAAACTAAATATATGATAATTTGATTTCCGTAAAAAGCAGTTTGTTCAAGTTATATTTTTAATAGTTCCGTTTTTCGGGACATTCGCCCTATATCGCACTGCTGAAGAGAGATGCGTTTTAATTTTAAGTTTGCCACCCTTCGGCCAGACTCGTGTGGCGAGGACGCCATCTTACCTTAAGTTCCGTTCGCGTAGATATATAAAAATCCTCTGCGCGCTTCATTCTCTATCGTTTACTTACAATTCGTCCTATGCTATGTAAGTCCGTTTTTCACCACACTGTTTTGTACGTTCGCGTAGCACACAGAACAAATTAACTCATGTCATTTTGTGACAACATCAGTTGATTGAGCGAGCAAATGAAGCCCTGTTAGATCAGGCCCCGCGTTCTAAGCGGGAATTAAATCTTAATAATAAAACCGCGACAACCGCGTAACAGTGCCCTATTTCCATTTCTATTTATCTTCCCAGGCTCCAGCTCAGGTTTCTCATTTCATGGCTTGTTCCACCCCCAAGTTTCAAGATCTTCTAGATCTTCCTCTTTTTTGTTTTTCTTGAAGCCTGCAAAGCATCGCCTTGTATATTTCTTCTGCCGTCATTGTTTGCATATATCCGAACCACACTAACTGACGTTTTTCAATTTCTTCGACAATATCTTCTTCTGCATACATTTTTCCCTGATGCAGGTGTTTGGGATCTTGTCCATCTTAGAGATTCTAGCTGATCGCCTCCAGTAGTCCATTTCGAGGACTCTTAGCTTACTGCAGTTACTTGATCTTACAATTAGCTACCAGGTTTCGCTTCCGTACTGTGTTATTGGTAATTTGTCAATTTGCATGTTTACACCAAGGATCCACTCTGTGAATTTTTCAATGAGTTTTTTCGTCATATATGCAATGTCCTCCCTATACTGGGCTTTTATTACTTGGTCGTCACCAGAGGTTAGAGTAGAAAATGTCTGGTCTTCATCCAGGGATATGTCTATGTTTTTGTATTTTGCCAACCACTCCTCAGAGCGGCATGCAGATAGATTTTAATGAGTGATATCGCGCATCCTAGTTTTAGACCTTTGTTAATCTGGAACGTCCATTTTTCATGATTATACCCCTTAGATCTGCATATAAGATTTTAATGGCTCGGATAATTGTTGGATTACTTGTGAACTGGTATAGTGACTACCCAATGGTACGTTATTATAGGCTTTGGCAAGGTCGATAAACACCAGGTGTGTCTCTATGTGCGTTTGCATCTCCTTCTCGATGTATAAATACGGATATAATACTTAATATTAGTGGCATATTCCTAGCTTAGTAACTTTAAATTAATATACATATTCATATTTGTACAGTCTGTAAACCCTTTGTCAGACGAACATAACCTAAATAATGTTCACTAACACTAAAATTTAAAATCCTGAAAATGAGCCAGTGGTTGACAATCTTTTGAGTGGAAGGGAAGTGAAATGTCCTTTTACAAAGGTTCAGTATTTGAAGAGCTACAAAGTAAGTCATCATAAGCACGAGGGGGGTGTGTCCTTGGGAGACGGGTCAACACTTCAATGGGATCCCCCCATATCTAAAGTACTTTAGCTTACATCAAATCAGTAACATGTAGCTCGCGAGTTACAGGCTGCGGATCACTGATTTAATTTGTCATAATTTAAGCCAGCCAATACTAACGTACCAAGGTCAATTAAACATAAAACAACTTAAGCAAACTGAACTTAGACTAATTTAATGAAGGGTACTACAGAAGAAAAAAGCAAAATAGGATGATTTTATGTACATAAACATCATACAACATATTAGATAAGTCACGTAAACCTACGGACTTGAAGAATGGCAGGATTTTTCACTCAGTAACACGATTTAGTCCAATGAAACTAATTGTCTCTCTAAGGGGGCCGTCACACTGCTGACTTCTGCGGGCTTCTCGGTATATCCTTGCCTGAAGGAGATGAAGCAATTCGAAGAAACAACCTATCTTCTTTTAATACATGAGTCAAAGGAAACCACGAAGCGAAGCGAATAGACGCGACGCCGGCAGTCCGATCATTTAACACATTCATTCAATCATCGTAACCCCTCATAACCTAATTTAAGCAACCCTTACCAAATTAACTTCTTTATTTCATAATATAAGGAAATCTAACTTTATTACCTAATAATTAAACAACCTCCATCCAAAAACCAAAAAAGACTCAAATGCTCAAAATAAAATTAAACCAAACGTTAATAAACAAGTGCCTATTACTATCTAGTTACAATCTATTTATTTAAAGATCAGATTAAAGAATCCACAAAAATAGATGTTATATAAAAACACGCATAGATTGGCTTGAAACAGTTTAGACGGCTAACTACGATTTGTTTAACAGGGAAATGTTGCCTCACTTTATAGCTATTTAAATATACATGTAGATTGCGTTGCCTGCCAATAGGCGTATAAAATACCAGACATGAAATGATGTGGATATTCTCGGTGGCGTTTTAGTGTTTTACTATCAATCCCCTGGAATGAAATATGATGCTGATAGTGCGTGCATTTAATACAGCTTGTAATAGACAACGAAGGACGAAGGAGGACGAACTTGTTGGCAGGCGCCTCGAAAATGTGCAATTTATCATTTTAATACTAACGGTTTGGAGGGAAATGAAGGACGAACACGTCGTCGGAGGAGAGTGAAGCGCAGTTTATTTGAAACTGCAAAGTTGGAAGAAAGCAAAAAAATACGTAAGTCCTTACTGCAGCCGGTGAAAAATGCAAAGCAAGTTGGGTGTAAGTCATGATTTATCACCTAACCATCTTTCACCTGAAAAGTGAAACCTTAGAAAGTAAGCTTGGGCCATGAAAGTTAAGCTCTGGAGATTAATGTGTGGCAATTTCTTTCTGGTCCGGCTTGTTTTGCTTTCCTGGGGAGAGTTATAATTTTGAATTTTTGATTCAATTACATGTTGGTGGTAATTAATATCATTATAATTGGTCGTTTGTTTTGTTTTTGTTGTTGCTTTTTTTGTTGATTTCTTGTTAATACTGACAATTGAAATTAAGCCGATTTCGGCACCGGTCTGAAGTTAACTGCAAAACCGAGCTACAAAGGTTTGTTAGCATTTCTTATGGGAGGTGAGTTTACGAGTGTGTAGCACTTGCAATTTACGTATGTTACTTAAATCGTTCAGATCAGTTCAAATGTGCAAGTCCAAAAATGAGCGATTTTCTTGGTGGCCTATAGGTGAATGAATTGGCAATAAGGTGAAGTTTGGCCCATATAAAGTGCCATTATCTGGAACTCTAGAGGAGAATATCACTTGAAAATCACACCAAAAATAGCAAGTGAAAGAATATTATGTCAAATTATCACACAATTTAACTGTAATTTCTCTTCCTGGGTGTAACTTTAGTGAACTATTCAAGCATACTAGTCATGACATTTCAATATATTGTAAAATTGTGTTGTATATTTATAATAATTAATTAGATAATTGGACAAGCACAACTTTTTAAATGGGGAAGTTCGTTGGAAAATACTAATTATTGGACCGTATGACCGTATGAATTCCTCAAATGAAATTAACACCGTTTGTTGCCAATCGAAAGACAAATTCATTGGTGTTAATTAATTGATGATAGCTCTTGCTGGACTATAGAAAACATGTAAATCTTTGATCTTTGACTCTGATCGGCTCCACTGGCCACGAAGAAAATCGCATAATCGCTAGTATGCTGCTGTTAAAGCAATATATGCCAAACTTTGAAATTTTTTTTGACAAACGCCCCGAACGGCATAAAATTCCATTAGCACAATTTATTTCTATATCTCTACTACACTTACAAAAATTGCATTCAATTCCGTGTTGGACAATTGAAACACTCCTGGTAAGTTAATTTCTGTTCAAGGCCAAAAGTTATAAATACCTTAATAGCGTCTAGAAAATAACGCACGGATTTCCGCAAAAAAATATTTTTAGTTCACTTAATCAACAAGCATTTTGACATGGCGTTTTGTTTACTACTTTCTGATTGATTTTAAGCATTCCCCGTGATTTACGCGTTTGTTATACACAGTTATTCCTGCCAAAATTGATATGCGATCATTTATTTCGTGAACAAGTGTTGAACTAAAAGAAAATTCTACAAATTAACTAAACATTTAAATTCAGGATTACCAACGACTGAAATATCATCAAACAAATTAAGAAAATGCCAAATAAAAATAAATATATAATAGAGACAAAAATCCAAAATAAAGAAGGAAAAACATGTAGGAAACTATGAAGAAATAGAGGAAGTAATAACAAAACTGAAAAATAGAAAAATACCGGTCAAAGATGGAATCAACAATGAGCTGATGAAACGTGAAAGCGATATATGAACTAATAAACGGGAGAAATAATACCCATACATATGAAAATAGTCAGACACAAATGTGATAATTATGGAGGCATAATACTCTTGAACACCACATATAAAATACTTCACAAATACTTAATGCAAAGAAGATCAACGAAATACATGAGCATACCAGAATACCAATGCGAGTTTATAAAGAACAAATCAACAACTGATGCAATTCATACGATTAAACAAATAATAAGTAAAGCTAATGTGTACAATATAATGGTATATATAATGTGCATAGACTTCCAGAAAGATTTCGAGAGTATATAATAAGCTGAGACGATTAATATTAACTGCAAGCATATATAAAACTATATCGACAGAAAGAACAAAAAAGGAGTAACTGAGCCATTCATAACTGGAAAGGGAATAAGACAAGGCGATACCCTATCAGCAACAATTTTCAATTTAGTTTTAGACTACATACTTAGGAACACAAACAGGAAAGGGACAGTCAGAACGTCCGGAAGCAAAATAATTGCGTACGCCGATGATGTGGTGGTAATAACAAAACAAGAAAAAACATGAAGGAAGTGATAAAAGATATTATAAAAGAAAATGGAAAAGTAGGCCTGATATTAAAGACAAACACACCAAAATGATGACAACAACGAACATACCGAAGAAAGAAATAAAGAACGGGGAAGAAACATATGAAATAGTAAACACTTTCAGATACCTAGTGAAGATTGTCCAAGAAATAGTAACTAAATTACTATCAGCGAGAAAAGCATGCTATGTGAACAAGAAAGTACTAGAAGCAAACAAATGAGCAAAAACACAAAAATAAAAATATATAAGACACTTATAAGGCCAGTACTAATGTATGCTACAGAGACCATCGCCATAACTAAAATTCAGGAAAAAACGCTGGTAATATGTGAGAGACTAATAATAAAAAAGATTCTAGGAGAGCCTTGTCAAACAAAGAAATAGAAGAGAAGTTGGGAAATGACTTGGTACGCAGAAAAATAAAGAAAAAAAGGAACAGAATGGATAGGGCATGTATGGAGGTTTGTCAGAAGCAGCATCACCTAAGCAAACTTTAAATTGGATTCCAAAATCAAAGAGAGGGCGAAGAGGACCAAGGAACAGATGGTTAGATGAGATAACGAACGATTTGACAAAGGCAGGGATAAAAAAAAAACTAGAAGGAACTAACACACGACAGGAAAAAGTGGAAGATCGCATCACACAAAATTTTAAAATGCAAAATGATGGAAACACGGGACTAATCCCTCAAGAAATGGATTAAAAAAAACAGGTCCAATTATACGCAGGCAAAAATGTGTAGCAGTGGAGAGTCACATACATACAAAATATCATTTAAAAATCGATATATGTTTAAAACTTGTCTGTGAATTCTAATTTTCAATATACAAACTTTAGTAAAGAAAATCCCAATGTATTTAATAGGTACCTTGAATTGACAAATTCATATTTACATAAAATTCCTATTGACTAAGTATTAATAATTTATTACATCATTTTTCCTCAAAATTGCGATTCTCGATTCTGCTTTTAAAATAATTGTTGCATTATTTCTTAAAATTAGTATCGATACTTCCCTACAATTCAAATTCATTTAAATTTTGACACTTTTTGAAAAACGTAGTTTAGCCTTAATTTACTCAATTAGTAATTTTACAAGCATTACTTTTATTATTTAGGAATTTCCGCGATATTTTTCATTCTCAAAATGTAATAACATCAGAAAAATGGCGTCGATCATTTACTGGAAGATTACTGTAACGAGGGAAAAATAATTTGAAAATACTTTAACAGATGGCGCCAATGTGTATTTTCGCTACTAATAAGTATCGATACTTTTCTTCGATTCTTGGGTATCGAAACTATCGGTGTTTCAAGAGTATCGATACCAAAAAGTATCGATACTTCGTGAAAAGTTGTCACCCCTAGGAGCCAGTAAATTCACCGCGGTCGAATCACCGGTACCAAATGACCTGTGGTAAATTCACCGCTACGAAAATTCACTGCGCGAAAACTCACGGCTGGCAAAAATCACCGCTGGGAAAAATCACCGCGCGTTTGATAACTTCGTATTCACTAATACCTCGTAATGCCTCAATGTTGGAGGGGTAGTCCCGCGCGGCACACCTTCACCGTATGGTGGCTGTGCGTCTTTAACAAATATTATTCATCAAACAAAGGCATTGCGTGCACCCAAGATATAATTTAAGTAGAAATGGAGATCAATCTTTTTGAAGAAAAACTGACGTCTCAACCGGGGGGAACCCCCTCTAGGTTGTCGTCAATCAACTGGACCGCAATGATAATCTCGCGCCGCGTGCACCTCTTTATGCAAGTAAAATAAAATTATTATTCCTATGATATTATCGTAGTATCGTAATGAAAACAAATAAGCTGTGAAATATACTGAAAATTCTGATGCCCGTGTCTGTTACCGAGATAACAATAAGCGTTAAGTAGTTTATTTTCTCTGCACATTCGTGAAGGCGTCTCATTAGTTCTCGAACCGTTCCTGATTGAACTTGTACGTTTATTAATTGGAATGGATTCATTTTAGATGAAGTTATTAAGGAGAAAACAGTCATTCATTCGCATTCCTAAAAACATGAATGTAAATATGTATTCTTAACTTTACGCATGCCTTCGATCGGATATGAGTCATTACTAAATCGTCGTAATTTGAGTGACTATGTTTATTTACCGGTGAGTTGACACGCGGTGATTTTACTAGCGGTGAATTTACTCGCGGTGATTTTACCAGCGGTCATATTTCTTCAATTTACTACGGTGATTTTTCGTAGATCCCTCATCGCTGTACTCATTATTTCAATCGTAATTAAACGAGATAAATGTACCAATGCTTTACAATTAGAGTGTTATGAAGCATGTTTTTATTATTATTTGTATTCGGTCCGGAGACCTGGCCATCGACCTTCCCTGGTCCTTCAGCCTGGATACATACATATGATTTCATTGTGTTTGTACATATTTACAAGTTATTAAGATTTCTTGTTTTTGTATTTTTTGATGTTGTTGTTATTATTGTGATGTTGTGGCTTCTTGTTGTGTGTGAGTGGAGTCTTGTTGAGTTGTGGCTTTTGTTGTCGATGTGGATTAATATTGTGATTTTAAGAGTGTGTGAATTTGTAATATGAATGAATAGTGATTCTTTAGTGTGAATTTATTTAGTAGTAAATTCACACTAGTGAATTGCCCACCCCGGGGACTCGAACCCCGTCCGACTGCGTGGTAGACAGAAACTTTACCAACTGGGCTGCCCAGGTGGGCTATGAAGCATGTTTGTCGTAACTTAAATTTGATTTTTGATAAATAAACACGTTCAACTTTAGCATTTGATGTTTAAACGAATAAAGTGTTTCTTATCCAAAAATTAGATTATGTTCTACTGAATAAGATTATCTAAAAATACCCCAGCTTTAATTAAGTTCCATTTAAGAGTTCCACTCAAGATCTAAAATTTCTCCCAACCGAAAAATGCAATGAAGCGGTCTTAACGCTCCGTTTGCGACCTGACGTAAATTAATTATGAATAATTCGATAATAATTAGATGCCAATTTAATCTCGTATTAATAGAGCGATGAGCGAACGAGTTTTAATTGCTTGTGTTTTGGTGGGCTATGTGTATCATCGCTATCGATTTTCACTCCACTTGCTCGCCTTGTGTCTCAGGAAGAAGCATTCAGACGATGCAGACGCTGGCAAGAAGCACTGAAACTTCCTTCCATTCCCTGAAGATTATATCGTGTTTCATTCGTTCCACACGCAATCCTTCTCTTGCCACACGAATACAATCCTGTTGTTCGTCTTGCGGGTTATTGATGGGTTGGCATTCTTTTGCGTGGTATAGTAGACGATGCAATGGAAACGATTAAGTTTTTGTCTCCGAAAAGTAGACAATTATAGGTGGAAAAGTTAGAAAGTAATGGAATATTTAAATATAAATATACTACAGGATAAATGAAAAATTGTAGAAAAGGTGATTGGTTTAAAGTTTAGTATGGATTTTGAACAAAAATCTAGTCATGACAATTTGTTCTATTAGGTTCTTTCGATTAATGTACGTAGCACGTACTAATTAACAAAATAAATGTACATTTTTGTGATTCATTTAAATGGAAAATATTTGATCGGGATTTTATAAAAAACGCTTTTGTGAGTATTTCAAATTATATTTCTTCTTCCTCTATAGACTACCGCAATAAGAGCAAAACAATAACAGGAGGAGTATCGTAGAAAATAGTCTGGGACCAGAAAAGCAAAAAAGATTACTAAAATATATGGTATCTAGACTTTGACATATCCCATTTTGAAAATATCGAATTCTGACCAAATCGTAAGCGATATTAAACCTATTTTCAAGCAAAATATCATTCACATTATGTCCGAAAAAAGAAATCAATCGAACAAACAAAATATCCAAAAAATACTAAAACGTCTACTATAATCTCATCACAATCTAATGATACTCGAACTATCACGGAACGAGTTAAAAACATTCACTGGATTCATAACAGTTCATTATGCCCTAATGTACCATCTGAGAAAGATGGGAAAGAAGTTCAATGAAACATGCAGGATGTGTCACGTGGACGCTGAGACGTCCGAGCACTTAATCTGCAATAATCGTACAAGGCAGCGAAAGGTTTGAGATACAACCTCCTTGGTAAGGACTTCCTATTAGCCGAGGAAGCAGGTGAAGTATCACCCAGGGATGTTGTAAGGTTCATACACGACCTGGGGCTTCTTACATATTAGGCAGTTGAGGCAGAATAATATCAATAGATCAATAGATCAACAATAGATCAGTTCAAGAGTGGCTTGCTCCTTCACCGGCCCTCTATAACCTATAACCTATACTATCCTATGTATACGGAAATGATGTATACGCTAGCCATAAATAAATACAAGCAGTTATCGGGATATGTTGGTTAGCGATTTGAAAATCGTGATATTCAAGCCTCCTTGAAAATGTGTTAATAAATAAATCAAATCAATCAATTAAGTCATCCACGCATGGCCTCTAAGTACGGTAAAAAATAAAACAAATGAGTATAAATCGATACACGTCGCATTCACTTTAAAATGGGAAATATGTGCAATAGTCATATTCAATGGGAAGTCAATACCTTCAGCAAACTCCACATACTATCTGGTAGGAGCCTCACCTGGGCAACGCATATTAAGGCTAAATGAACGCAGTTAAACTAAAAACTAAGCCCTCTATACTGGGTGTTGGGCTATCACACGAAACTAACACAGAACAATAAACATATTGTAAAAGTTTGCATTCCCGAGAATCTTGCACTTCTTGTGGAAGGTGACGCAAGAGAAAACTCAGAACTGCTGGTGAGCCCCAAGAGCGACACTAGCCGAAGGAAGTTGAAGATTGAGGATGTTTGTAGAGTAAGTGTGTTCGCTTCGGATTCTAGTTTGAGATTCATTTATTTTAAAATCTTAAAAACTAACTTAAGTTACAACGGTCAGTACCGCAGTGACACTTTCTCTCTCTCTCTCTCTTTCCCTTCAGCGTGATACACAACGGTACCACACACTCACCCCGTAGTGGCCTACCACTCTCAAATCGCTGGGTTTGGTTCGCACATGTTTTATTGTCCCCAACGGCCTAGAGTTTACAAAATGCTACGACAAGAAATACAAAAATATTTTAAACCTAGACTAAATTCTACGAAAATAATGGAATTGTAAAGGCGTGACCGGAAGGCCAAATGTTGCCTCGATCATTGACGCTCTGGCTCATGCTGAGCGCAGTAAAAATGCGAGTTTTGGGCTCGCACGCCCAAACACATATGATATGCAAAACTATACTTCAACCTATATGGACTTGTGGTATACATATACTCTGGGGATGTGCCTGCACCTCAAACATAGAAATACTGGAACAATTCCAAAGTAAATTGCTCAGACTCAGTACGCACGCCCCAAGATAGGTTCCGAACAGGATTCTGCAAAATGACCCACAAATGCCCACCATAAAGGAAATTCTAATGCACAGTT
>WSZQ02069503.1:0-23828 GCA_019419845.2 Weissflogia rhopalogaster
AGATTCATAGATCAGAAGGTGTTCCGATTTTAATGCCAGCATGTTAAGTTCCATAAGAGGGGTCTACTTTAATTTATCATAACATGCGACCAGTACCTAATATTTCAAATCGAAGACTGTGGAACTGATTGCAATAGAACAATCTATAACATATAAGCAAAATTTAATAAATGTTATTTTTTACTATAGAAATATTTACTCATATATAACTAATTTGGGTATTCTAAATGAGTAGAATATGTGAGATTTATTCTATTCTTCATAGATACACAAAATTGATAGATACCGGTTAGTTGATAGTCACGGTTCGTCTATGGAACGCTCTGAAGGCACGAAAACAAAAGGTGTCGGAAGATGAGGGGCCACGGCGCGGCGCCCTCGTACCCATGGCAACGTGAGGGTATGCCGGCGCGGCGTGCGCCGAAGCAAGTCCGTATGCGAGTGTGCACAACGTACACACATACGCGAGCGCGCGCAGGCAGGCTTAGACAGAGTACGCGTGCCCCGCACCGTACCAGCTTGACCGAGGACCGCGCCGAAGCCTCGCGCACGATCGACTCGCCGCTGCGCCGTCGTCGCCGCCGCACAAATCGCACCGGAGTACCGGAGTGAAAGTCACGCCGATCGCATCGCGTTTGTTAATCCTTCGCGCTCTCTCGCGAAGACAGGAGCTAGGAGGCTATTGCTTCGCTGCCCTGTGTACGAATCGTGTGTGTACGCCGTTGTCTGCCCGTCATCAACCGCATATTCGATAAACAAACGCCGCGTGCGAATACAACAACAGTGCGCGAATTTATTCCGTTTTCTATGACCGGCTACTGCTAACATACAATAAGATACAAAGTATTACGCACGTTAAAACCAGTGGACAATGCTCTGCATCACCGCATGACGCGCCAACAACCCCTCTGGAGAATATGTGAATAGCAAACGGGCGCGATGTGCGCTGCCACCAACGAACGAATGATCGAGGGGGTGGTGACCTCCCCCGGCAGTTACAACTACGGTCGTTCCGGCGTGCTGGAGACGCACGTCCGCGGCCAATGGTATCGCGTGTTCGTCACGCTCGAGGACGACTATCTGAGCATCACGCTCGATGAGTCCTACGAGAACACGACGACGCTGAACGGCACGCTGAACAACAACATCGAGACGCCAAGCGGTCTCAGTGACACCCCCGATGTGCCGGACTCGGTCGCCAACCAGAAGCGCAGCGTGCGCGTGGTCAAGTCCGACAACAATGGGTTGGGGATTTCGATCAAGGGCGGCAAGGAGAACAAGATGCCGATCCTCATCAGCAAGATCTTCAAGGGCATGGCTGCGGATCAGACCGAGGAATTGTACGTGGGGGACGCGATCCTTAGCGTCAACGGGGAGGATTTGCGCGAGGCGACTCATGATGAGGCTGTGAAGGCGCTCAAGCGGGCTGGAAAGGTCGTCGAGTTAGAAGGTAAGGTAAACAATGTTGATCATAGGCGTAGATCCTGATTTCAAAATACACATATCGAAAACTCCCAGAATTGACCATCGCTAACCTGAACCTCTTTAAGAGGACCTGGTATAACATAATTTACTGGCATATCTAAAAATTGCTTTTATGGAAGTTGAAACATCTTCTATAAACAACCTTGACATCGCTAAACCTGATTGATTGGATTTAAGCGACACACTTGTTTGAGTCATGTCTAGTTTCGACATTAATTTACAAGAAGGACGAATATATGTAACTTGTTAGGATTGGCTAAAATGCAATCAAATAGTTATCCGACTTTGAAACTCATATGTTTGTTTCATTGAATTGATGTTAACTCGCCCAACTGTGATAAAATGGATACATCAATGATGGGCATGTAATTAGTACGTTTGTAATAATTCAATTAATTCAAATAGATGAAAGAGAATATATGTGACCACGCAGGTTTCCATTCACAACCTCTGGATGTATATATTTATCTGAACTAGATATTGGAGAGTTGGGAATGGATGGATTTCTATTAACCAATATAACATCTCTAGTTGTCGTTACAACAAACTATTCATCCTTTACCAGGTTAGCAACCTATCTGCAATTAATATGCTCATAGCAACCCAGTAAAACTTGAAGAACAGGTCATTCGCCAGCAAGTAGGAGAAGATGAAAGGGAATATTTGAGGTCCCGAAGATTTTCACTGACAACCTCGGGATATTTCGATATATGTGTATTAGATATATCAGAAATGACATGAGTTCGATTTCTATTATAAGAGAATATTATAGTAGCTCAAAGATGAAAAATGAATAACTGGGGACGGCAAGATAGCATTTTGCTTAACTCTTGGTCCGACTACCATGTCATCAAATGTCAGTGGTTAACATGCTCATGGTCACTCATAATATTTATGGAAGAATGGTTATTGACCAATTCCGGTCAGCGACAATGCGGGTTAAAGCAATAAGAATATGAAACAGAATATGTAGGGTCCCTAAGGATTCCACTGACAACCTCGGGGAATTTGGATTCATCTCTATTAGATATTCATGAGAAGGTATCAGATCGATTACTATTAAAAGAGAAAATTGTGGTACTTCCCGAATGAAAAATGAGCGTAGACCAGTTGAGGTAGGTGCTTACTACTAGCGCCGGCAACAACATGTATATCTGTGGTTGTACTTTGCAAAAAGTCTTCTTCAACCTGATTAAAACTAAATTCTAGAAGAAGAATGGTCCATTGGATTGGCTAGAGACAATGAGGATAAATGAAAGCAGATGGTGATAAAAGGTAATACATATGGTCCATCAGGTTTCCAAGGATAACTTTGGAATATTTAGGTATATTTTTAGATTTTACCTTGGTATCATTGTATCATATCATTTAGGAAGTTGAATTCGAATCTGCCGTCTCATAGGAAATTGGAAGTTACATTTATGAATACCAACTTACTAGTACTAGAAAGAATCCTTAAATTTTCAATCTGAAAAGCATCAAAAATGATGCTTTTATGCCATACTATTAAAATTCAAAAAAGTGCAAATACTGGGTTATGTTATCGTAACCCTGGCATGAGAGAAGAATTTTATGCCGATCATTAAATCGCTTTCAAAGTGTGCTCGGCAAACGGATTTTCGCGTTATTCCAACAGCTTTACGCGGCCGCATTTGCAGCGTCTTGAAGACAAAATGCATGATCCCCGGCTTGTCACTCCGTTTTGTCAGTTCACTTAAAAATGCCGGGATTTGCCTGCGTTTGCATATCGCGTCTCCCAGAGGTTTTAGGCCCCCGTTTTAGCCCCATTTGCGACGACTGCGAATGGCAGACAGATGTAGAACGGTTGAGGTGATAAACGCCTCGAATGCGCCCATCGTGGCCGCCCGCCACATCTCCTAACCCACGACCTAGCTCACCTGTGGATGGTTTTTGTAAAACGTGCATTTGCCACTTGCAAATCTTGCACATTTTCATCCCGCCCTGCTTGTGTTTCTTCCTACGTTTTTTGGGGCAAACCGCCTGCCGCCAGAAACGTTTATTCCTCCGGGGACGACATGAAAAGTGTGATTTTAACATAAGACAAGGTTGCCTAGAGCGATGGTTGAGTGAGGACGGGAATCGTCGAGGTGATGTGGGAGTGACTTGAAACTGAGAAAAACCGGGCGGGAAATGAGGAGTGAGCAAAAAGTCGACAAGGACGTGAAGGTTTTCTCGTGTATGCGGATATTGTATGCAATTTCTATGATGCGAAAACGAATTCGCCGCTTTGGCTCTTAGACTGAATTGTGCATCGCTACGTTGTTTTGCATATCTCCAGTCAAGTATTACTTTTTTTCCTTCCTTTCTGTATCATTTTTGTGACTGAGTTTTTCCGAGTTTCTCAAGCGTAACTAGTTGCAATATATTGACAATACTTTTCGGTCTGTTTGGTCATGTTATCATAATAAGGCACAGAGAACTTTAGTAGAACTAGTTTTCATATCAATGATGGTCATGCAATTACTATGTTCTCCATTATTACTTGAGTGGAAAATTGCAATGTTGCGTTATATAATTTTAGGATATATGACCAATCGGACGAAATCCTCAAAGTAAGCCGATGGACAAAAATAGCGTAGAACAAAGGAGAATAGAGGAAACTGGCGGACACGAAGGTCCAATTGGGATGGGGTAGAGCCGTAGGAGACAGCCTCTTCACTTACTAAGTTTTGCAAGTTGTCACATTTTGAAAGAGAAACTAATAATGTTCTCGACCGGATTTAAACCGTATTCATATGGCTAGTACACTGCGCAACCAGTATGCCACGACGGCACACAGCTCGATATAGCTTCAGAGAAAACCAATTCACTAAATTTGGTTTTGACACCGTCAAACCGAAGCGAGTACTATCATGTTTTGCATATTTCAACCCGAGTATTAGTTTTTTCTCCTTTCTTTCTTTATTTCCATCCTGGTGACTGAGTTTTTCCGAGTTTGAAAAGTCACTCCGCCGTAACTAGTTGCAATACACTCGCAATACTTGTCGGCGTGCTTGTTCCTTTTCCTCGTGGGGCTTCGGGGAAATTTCCGTTCGTTGAAAGTACCAGGGCGACGAGTGACGCACCGACGGGGAAAAGCGTAATGAGAGTGGAGGTGGCTTCATGCGAATAAGTAAATATAGCGAGAGTCATGGTGGGTGCGCTGGATGGTGATGCACATGTGGCCCTTTTCGCCCGGGCGCACTTTTCATTGTATCATAAACACACATCGCGTGTGCGCCCGCCAACTTGCTGCAGCTCCTGCAAGATTGTCTTCCCCTTTCGCCGGAGTTGTGTCGGTTGGAATTGTGCATTTGGCTGCATTTGCACTGATGTTCTTAGAGCTAGGCGCACAGTTGTAAAAATAAAAGCAGCACACCGCTGCTGAAATGCACGCGGAAAATTTGCGACTGCTGGCGCAAGATGTGCGAGCGCCAGATGTGGGTTTTATGTAGATGCATTCAAATTCGTGTAATAAGATGCGAGAATGTTTCGTTTAAGATTTTATTCCTGCTTTGCCCGCATTGCACTGTGACTGAGAATCTCGGCTATGCGCGTCAAAAGTTTATTACGTAGATTTTAAAAGGATGATGCGCTTGGGAGTCACCAAAGTTTGCGCTTTTAGAATAGGACATGATTGTTTACTGTCGAAACAAATCACTTTATTATTGCTCGCAATAATGTATGGTAGTATGTACGCATGCCTTCAAGAATGAGTTATTGGCTTTTGTATTTTCTTGTCTTCTATAGAGTCGTCAAATATGAATTACAAGTGGCAAACATGGTAATACAATTTTTACATGGTATTAAAATAGTACCTTTGACGAGGTAAACTGGGAATATGAGAATAATAATTTTGCTAATTTATGTATATGGGAAATATGGCAGTATTGACTGTATACGGATTTCGTAGTTTGAAAAAAAAAGAAAAAAAAACGCAATAGTGCATGTCACTTTAATTGCTTTCAACTATTTTAGCAACGATTGCACATATAGGTCATGTTGTTACTCTGTTTTGTATACTCAGTATATCTCATGGGTTGGAGCTTCGGGACTTTACAACTCCCGGGGGCGGAGGGCACCACAATAAAATTCTAGAAGAATAACAGATCATTGGTATATTCAGTACTAGGCAGGGAGATGAAAGAAAAAGATGGTGAAAAGAATATATGTGACCCGCCCAGGTTTCCACAGGCAACCTTGGAATACTTATATAGATATAATTAATAGAATCCACTGTTGGTAAAACATGTGATGGCATTTGGATGATACAGATCAGAAGTTCTCAAATGGAGGCCAGGTATATGTTGAAAATAGTACATCACATGTCTAGTAATTATTTAAAGTATATTTTAAAAACATACGTTACAATATGAACTTTCCACTCCTTTTTCGGAGTGATTTACGAGTGAGTTGTTACAAGTTCCACTACATATGAAATATTTAATACCAGTCTATTTTAGTTAATATAGTATTTGGAGTTAGAGAAACGACAATTTTGAAGAAATGTTCACCAGACTGTTAACATTCCAAAAGTTCATTCAACAATAAAAATAACTCGAAAATGTCCTTAGACCTAGGAACAGCCGGAATGTTATGCTACAATTTAGAAACAATAATAAAGATGATAGTGATGAGGGCAAGACTGCATTAATACAATTTAAATAATTGTAGCTTATTTAAAAAAAATGCATAATATCAAATAATGATACTTTACTTATTGGCTTAACAATTAGCTTATTCTTTTGATCATCCGTTTTATATGCTTTACCTCATAAAATATGTCATTAATATGCATTCTATGAATAAAGTAATAAAATTAAATAAAAATTGTTAATAAATCCAATTTAACTATATATACTTGCTAAAAATATCATTCGGAATTCAAAAAACGATTAATAATGCACATTGTTAAAATCGAAATCCGAATGAAAAGCAAATACGGCTCGTGGCTGGATGACGCGTGCTGGTACCACTGCTGCCACCGCCACCACCGCCGCCGGTCACCACCCCTCCTCTATAGATAAATCAAAAACAAACAATAAATAGCCAATGCCACGCATAAACAGCACAAACACGCGCAGGCTCCAAATGCAGAATAATAAATATTTAATTGGCGCACAACAAGCCGATAGCGCACGCGGACAACTAAGTTTGTTTAATCCGCAAAAACGAATTAATTAGTCTGGTAGTTGCGAGTGTGCACTGCCGCGGCCATGCCGCCACTAACGCCGCCACCGACATACTCGTGCAGCCCATGTGTGATGGCCACACGTTCATACGTGGTCATCATCACACCAGCTATGCATGCGCATAAATAAAAGCTGGTGGGTACTTGTCGTTATTAATTACGGTCATTAATTAATAGTTGTTGCGGCCACGCAATGTGGGCTATTCCGCTGGTACTTCGAGAGATTCCAATCGCGAATAGCAGCTGCACATTTGAGGATTCTCGATTTTGGATGTATGAAATTCAATTGTATATAATATATAGTATATAACGGCGGATTGCCGCGTTGTGGAGCTCAGTGCTCGTTAGATCACCGCATTTAAGCAACGTCGGACGTAGCTAGGCGTTGAATGGGTGATCACTTGGTCTCCCTACTCAACAACAGCTGCGGCGCCGTCGCCGACCTCCTGATTTCGCGGTAAAAACGAGAAAGAAGGTTGGGCAATTCGCTTGCAACGATCCCCGAAAAAAAACCCAAATACGTAATAGTTCAGAGCAGTACCATCAGTAGCGAAAGTTACTAATCCCTTACACCACTATGTGGTAGAAAAAGGTTGAAGAATAAAAAATATAGTAAATAACGATACGAGTGTGGATATTGTGATTTTGAGCACGATGCCGTTAGAGGCACGTGTTCAGAAGAGTGTGAAAGGACATGACGCCTAAAACAAACCTACGTGCGTTAATGTATTGTATTAGTAGTTCATTGAAACTAGCTGCTAACGATTTTAACCCATGCTTACTGATAAACACTTGTTTCCTTTTGCAAGCGTGCAAAACAAGTCTCCTTTCGGTGCATAAATGCCAAAAAATTATTAGAGAAATTATTTTAAGAGCTCATGAAGTTGCGTAGTTTTTTCCATTGCTTAATAGATAATAGTATGCTATTTGTTTCAATTCCAAATGGTCTCGTTGCCATGGGTTTCACGAAAATTCAGATACAGTATTCTTGTTTTACAATAACGTTTAATAAACTCGTAATGTTCTACACTACTGTCGTGGTCTATTACTTCATGATGTACTTTATTAAATATGTATAACCGACCTAACATTGTATCATGTGTAATGCTATATTCAAGTTTGTCAGTTCATTCAAGTTCACTCTGATGTACAACAATGAACATGCAACATAATTTCCGTTGTTGTAATTAATTAACTACCCACAAATTAATGCAAACACGAATGACTTTATATGAAATACTGCTGTACAAATCGATGAATTCAACTTCTTGGATTTATTATTCTTATAGGGCATAATTATTTCTTAATCGTTTCACGTGTCATTGACTTATTGAAGAATTGAGGTTGTAGGGTATACCTATGTATTTCACAAGTAATATGTGTGTTTCAAGCTCTCCCCCCCCCCTCGTAGATTCTCGCTTGAAACTAGTCTTCCTAGTTTGGAAACCTTTGGTATAGCCAATGTGAAAATACAGAGAAAAATTATTTGAATTGATTCCTTGAAACATATATAAGTAGTTCTCAACAGTAATTTTGTTCTCAGGATCATACTTTTCAAGATAAAAGAGAAAAATTACATGACAATGTGAAATAATCTCTTTGAAATACAAAAGCCTTTTTGTTGTGTCTGTGAAATGTATAATTCCCTCTACATTGTTGCAAATTGCAGAAATGTATGTAATATTAATGGTAACGCTATATTGCTTACATTTCGTCTACGCATAGTTGAGTGCCGCAGTAAGCTGTAAATAATTAGGTATTTCTTAAAGATGAAAATAGTTGCAAGTTCTAAGATGGTTGAGGCTGTTAATCAGCCTAAAGCTGAATGTCATTGGCAATTGTGCTATGACCTCTGTGCCTGTATCTATGGAGTCCTTTAGATAGTCTCTAGACAAGATTGTTCTTTTACAACGAAACCTGTATCCCGTATACGGGATCCTGTAATGTATGGAATCCAGTCTTCAACGACATATTTTCCAGGGTCATTGGTTTACGTATCTTATGTAATGTAAATTGACCTGTATATTGCGGAACCTATCTAGCGCCTCGCCATATATGGATAAGGGGTCTCGGGTCCCCCAACTGGAACCTTGAAATTTATTTTTGATCAATTTTATCAAACGACGATTTGACCTGTAATATACGGATATCTGTTCATAACGGAAAAGTAGGTTGGTGTCGAGACTTTTCCGGTACAACCAGTAATGTAATAACATGATAATATAATCTAGAAAGGGGCATGATCATTTACATTTGGTGACTTTGCACGTGCTGTAATAAATATAATTATATTAGTATTTACATCATTCATTCACAACTCTCAATAACTATAAATAATCATAATTAATATCAACATTACAAATTTAATCATTTTCGATACCGAAGCGAATTCAAAGTGAACGATAATCAAACTCGGTTTCATGCAAAACGCATACGACAATATGACGATCGTGTTAGTCTGCTCATTCAAGCATCCACTTGCCAATATAATATTGAACATAATTTGCGATCGCGTAATTAATTAACCGCCGTACAAATTGCGCATCGAGCTGCAACATATTGTGGCGCACAAGCGCGGCTGGTAAATGCTCCGAGTCGCACTTAATCATTCGCCGCGTTGCGCCACAATCGCCGGGCATACACACAGTCTAGACCACGCTATGAAAAATAATTAGTTAATTTCTAGTTATGAGTAATAAAATAGCGGTAGGATGGGGCGGCGTGGCGTGGCGTGCCGTTGGTACATCGGGTGGGCGGCGTTGATTGAAATTGTTGGAAATTGTTTTCGGAATGCAGTGCGCTGCATGCGGAGGTAGTTGGCAGTTTGCATAGAAATTTATATAAATTGAATTGAATTTCGAAGCGACATTAGTTACGAGCGCGCCGCTATGGTAATGCATGCAAATTAAATGTTCATCCGCGCGAGGCGTACATTGATTTTGATTTGTTGCGCGCGTGCGCATGCGCGCCACACTTAGCGATGCTGGCGCGGAAAGGTTAAGTAATACTCGGGCATATTAATTGTGTCGGCTTTCTCAATGATGCGCTTATTAAATGCGAACAGCCTGTTGGTGATTCATGCGATGAGTGGAAAAAATAACCTTTCTAGTTGAATTTATTGAGATGGAGGTTATTTATTATTTATTGAGAATGTTTTAATTTAGTTGATTATTTATCGACTATTCGAAATAATGGTGTGTTGATTTTTATTTAAATAATCAATTTCTTCTTAGGGTTATAATTTGTTCTTCGCTTTTATAGGTTTAGTTGCTTTCATTGACATTCTCTGGGAAGTTTTCAAGCTTACAATTAGAAGAATGAATATTAAATAAATTGTACAGACAACATTCATATATCTAGTAAGATATCTTAAAAATTAGGCCAGGAATGAAACAATCCGAAAGGACATTGAAGGGCGTGACTTGAGTGTCATTTTGAGTGATATCAGACCTCTCGAAACGAAGAAAAGATATGGAAACTAAAAAAAACTCGAAAGTTTCCAGGGAATAAGAATAGGTAATCTTATGCAGTTGTTTATATGCACATGCATAGTATGTTTCTTTGATAGAATATCTAGGAAGAACATGAAACACATAGCTTTAATAAAGCCTAGAGAGGGGGAAGAAGATATGTTTAGGAAGAAAGTGATGAGTATCAAAAGCTTGTAACACGATACAAACACAATTGGAATAATGTTTTCCATTCGTTTGTTTGTGAAAATCAACGTACAGTTGTCAAATATGTCAAATAAAGTAAAACTAGTCAACTTCTCTAGAGTAATTTACCCCCTCAACCACATATCCTCCACGTACCATCGAAAATACCTTCTCATGCATTTTTAACGAATAGTTTCAACTTTATACCAAAAAATGAATAATATATTCAGGCAACATCATATCACGTATATGACCTCAAAACCATAAAAATAACGCAAACAAAACAGTGTTAAAGTGAAGCCCCCCAAACAAGAATAAGTCAAGCGCGTTGCCGGCTGTAGGCAAGGGCTGATAGGAGTTGTCAAGCAATTTTTCGCAGTCGCTTTACATCGCTCCACGCGATAAATATTCGTCGCCGTTCACCGCCGTGCGCCACCACCGTTCCGGCAGCGAGATGTCGAAGAAAAATGGCGCAGAACGAGCGGGAAAACGCGGCGGTTTTTATGCGCGTTTAACCGACGCACCGCACGTAGGAAAATGCATGAAAAAAGAACCTGCAGAAACCGGAGTATTTCGGTGCGTGCGGCTGGTGTGGGGGGTGGCGAAATACGAAGCGGCTGTCGGGCGGCCACACGCGCCCACATTTCTTTCGGAAACAAGAGCTGAAAAAGCCGAAAACGAAAGTGGGCGTTTGACGGTGTATACGCATCACATCAGTCACTACAAAATGCTGGCGATGTGGAGGCGGCACGGCATGGCGGCGATTGGGGAATGTTGTTTGTTCGTGTGTCATGCGCTTTGAAGTTCCACATACAAATTCGCATTCCTTCAGAGTTAATAGAGTATGTGAACATGTAGACAGGAAGGAGTATTAGTTTTTCGAGAAATTGTCAGTGATTTAGTTTACTAATAAATATTTAGTAATATACTTGGTTCTTGTAGAAACATGATATTAAAAATTCCACAATATATACATTTCGACTATATGATAACAATGATGAATTTTTAGTAGTAATCGACACTAGCAGATTTCCGTATTCCTTCTGTGAACGTTTGCTTCGTTTACGAGAGGTAGGTTGCTGGCCTTATCCCTCAACCCTTTTCTTTTTTGAATCGGGCTTGGGTCCGACGAAGGAAGATGGGTTTGGGACCCACGTTGGAAGATGGTCTGACTCCTGGACATCAATGTCACGAGGTCGCGAGGTCTGAAACCTTACAGAAACAGGCGTCTGTCTAAAAAGAAGGAGAAGATAATATCAGATAAAGTTACGTATTATTACTGAAACAAAATGAAAATGTGATACCAAAATGATTATTACAATCTAGACTAGACTATGTAAAATAAGTAGACATGAAGAATGATGGCGACAATAATGATCAAACATGTGATCAATTTTATCTGTGGTGAAACAGTGATTTAAGGAAATATAAAACAAATAGCAAAGAATTCCTCGTGAGCTTATCTAACAAATGTGAGCTTGTATATTCCGTTACCAATACCATTATTTTCACGGTGACAATTAGAAGAAAACAAATTGAAGTCCACAGAACTTCGTCTTCTCCGCTCAGATCTTGAGGACCACTCTTTCTTGGTATCACTTTGTCACCCATTATTTTATTTCTGTATCCGGAGAGGTCCAGATAGTCATTCTGTGATATTTTGAATTCTTTGATGTATTCATTTAATTGTGTAAAATTCTTGTTTAGTGATCGGTAGCTTAAAATTTTGTTTGTTTAGTGTTGACTCTCTCTTTCATAGCATGTGCGAAATTAGTTTCACCCATTGCACCATTGCGAGTTCGTGAATAGTCATTTCCAGTACATTGTGCAGCCGAGGACCAGCAAAGGAAATTACACTTGCGAGAATAAAAGGCGGGCTTCTTTTTGGACTCATCTCTCTATGCTGCTAGACGCCTTACAAAAACTGTTTTAACCCGTTGCCGTGCTTGTGCATGCGAATTTTGGTGTTTGTCGGCTACGTTTGCGTTCCTCTAAGGTTACAATTTACAAAAAACGTGTGCGGGTAACGTATAGTTCAGCAACTGACATTTTAAGTACTTGCAAGCCAGCCCTTTTTGCAAAGTTAAATCTACATTCATTCCTGTATTTCGACGTATTCAGTAAACATTTGCTAATACTCGCATCCAAAAATGGGAAATCCTCGGTTGCCGCAAACAGATCAAGATTAACTTACACTGGGTAAATAATGAGGATAATGGAATCATCAGAATTTCGAAAGATGGACGCCTGGACTGTAAAACTAGGCAGAACTAGTTCGCCGCGGAGAAAACTTTTGTGCCGCTATTTACGAGCCGTGATTTCCTCTTAAGAGCCAAGGCGTCCCAAAGAACGTCGGCATCGCTTTGTTCTCAACGATCTTTTATCAACTTTAAGAATTGGATGCTGACGTGCGCGGATGTAGATCGCGAAGTTTAAGCTGAATTAATCATGTAATCGCAAAGAAGTACCTACGGCGTTATAGTCATCGGGGGAACACTCAAAATTCGGTGTACTTTAGCGGCACGTCCTCGGCAAGGATTTATTTACCCTTTTGAATGAAACATTAAGTGACCCTTTCAAAGCGATTCTAGGGGTAACCATAATTTGCAGTAATTATTAATACGAATACACCCAAGTAAGTGCTTTTTTTGGGTTGTTCGTATTATTGAATTTGAGTTTATTGAGATGCCAAATGGATTTGCACGTAAGCTGTCTGGAGAGTTCCACGTCGTTTGGCAGTAATTAAATAGCGATGCGACGGCGACGCCTAAGGTGCGAGGAGACGCACACGCGGTCCATTATTGCCCTCCGCCCGCTCGAGTTATGCGGTAACTGGCTGGGGGTGGGGGCGTGAGGGCAGAGGCGGTTGGACGTCGCGTAGGTCCTTCATTAATCTCTCGGCACGACCTCGGAGTACGGAGGTGGTTCCCAGGTGGCAGTATGACGAAGGAGTGGAAGGAGCTGGATGTTTGCAGGTGCTAGGGAGTTGTAGACGTTGAAGTGTTGTGCATGCGTTAGAAATGCGATTTTCATGTTCACACAATTAAAAATAAAATGGATGGAAGATGGAAGAGTAGGACGTTAAAAGTTTATTATAACGAATGATTAATTGATTTTGAGGTGTTGCTTTTAAGATAATCAAATGCTATTCATATAAGGTATAAATTTACTACATTTATTTAATTCTAGTTGAACTTATGGAGGGCAAAAGAAGACTAGAAGGGATTGAATAAGGAATGAGGAATTCTGAGAGAGAACGAAGAATTCTCAGATATCTGGCGAATGCATGATGGAAGGTTCACCATGGGAGTGGTGCAGCAAGGTAAAGAGAAAAAGTTACCAAGGAAGGCCGATAAAGGAGTGGACTGAGATTATAAATGACGAGGCAGAGAGAAGAGTGATAGAGTGATCAGAAGTATGACATAATCAATAGATCATTGTATACAATTTTAAAACAAGTCGTTTCATCAAAGGATTTGTCCTTAAGTATTAAATATCATTGAATCTATTGTAACATAATTAAATTCGAAGTTCAAAACTGATCCGTCCTGATCTTTTTTCAACTTTATTCCAATAGATGACCAACATTCCTTTCTGTTTTATTGACTTCACAATCGTAAATATACAAATTTAAGAAACATGATTAATTGATGTAAGTCATCATTAGTATGCATGTACTATGTCACAATTACATCTAATACTTAATAATTAAGTAAACATGCTCGTACCCCACATGTTAGATGATAGTTAATAGTTTTCGAGTTCGAGCAAACCCTCGTGCATAACAATCAACTAACTTCACATTAAATTAATACGTACAAGGCAATTTAAAAGCGTAGGTAACGGCCGTTTCATTCATCACGGTCGGCCACACTTTCCTTGCCCGTTTGTCGGCGGCAGTGGCGACGGGGCCGGCCCCTTTCCATCTTAATGCGAACTTGGAACGTCGAGCGCAACTAGCGCACAATGCCCATTAGCGGTTAATCGTAATTAGAGGTTGTGAGGGTTCATAATGTGTCGGCAATTAATAATAAAATGAATTACTTCTGCACGGGCGGACTAAGTCGCTACCGCTACTGCCACAACCGCCGCCGAGGATAACTCTGCCAAGTGTGTTGTGTTGTTGCACTTATGTACGGCCGTGTTAATGCTCGAGTTATTGTTAACACAAACTGCGTATTATAATCGCGACGAACGGCGGCGGCCAACTCCGAGGGTGGCATTGAGTTGTGACGCAGACAACCGCTACGAAAGCTACAGCCACCGGCACCCTCAAACATAGATTCGCGTTGTGCACTTGTGTTATTGGAGAATGACGGTCTCTCCTACTTGTCTCAGTTTGCCGGACTCGGGCCGAGATAATCTCGCATTGCTTGAATTGCGAGGTTGTTATTCAAATCGAGTAACGGCCAAAGTTAATTAAAATGCAATTACTAAAAAATTCTTTTCAAAAATAGGCTAAAACAGTTCAAAAGTTCTAAGAATCTACTAATATTGATACACAATACCCAAAAGCTATCATCCGGTTCGAAGGACCATATCAATGAAAGTCCTATAGAGATGTAGATGTCCACTAATGCTGATTGCTCTCCAAAGTGTAGTAGAATTAGGTTTGAAGGATATTGGCAGGCAATAGCGGTGAGTTTTGTAGAAGTAGATGAAGCCGAAGAATGTCTTCTAAAATTGGCATTTGCTCTCAAAGGAATGTATAATCCGGTTCGAAGGACCATATCAGGCGGTAGCTCAGGTAAAATGCCAAAGGTATATCTGTGAAAATTTGTCTGTTTTATTCAAGGATGGTATTTAGAAAAGAAGTATGTAGGTACGGAGTTCACCGGGACGATTAGTAAAAAATAAATCGCTGAAGATATTTTACAAAATTGCACTGTCGTGCTTTTCCACTCAAAACGATGGAATTTAATTAAAATTGATAAAGAATTTGCGGCTGCTTGATTTGTGTGTTTTGCGCACAAGGAACAATGAAGATTGCGCACGTCTCATTGTATTATTTACATTGCCGACCGGCCGGTCGTAACAAATTGCTGTGATTTGAAGCGGGCGCAGAACCGGTGCTGAATTGATTGTAATGACCCTTCATGAGGGTTTAATAAACAATCGATTCTTTTTGTGCTCATTCCGCTCAGCTACAATTCGCGCCCAATACGCGGCTAAGAGGCAGCCGACCCCACCCCCACCCCCTCCACTCCCAGGCGAGTGCAATAATTAATTGCGGCATTTTTCGCTTTCTCTGCGCTTCCATTATTTGAGGCGCGCACGAAAGGCGCCAACAACGTCGAGTACGTACTCGCGAAAAGTTACGCGCTAATTTATTCAAACATCGTTACGATAAATAATGCAAGGGCAAACATTTTTCCGCCGTCGCGTCGGACGATGCGGTGGCGGAAGGGCCTCGACGGTGGGGACGGCAGGGCAGCGTGTGCGCTAATTGCAGATTTTCACACTCGTAAAAACGTGTCGACGCGCGTTTTTATAGCTGTTCGGAGTGAATGTAAACACAGGGGATTTAGCGTTAGTTAATTATTCGTTTTTAGTTGGTCGTCTTTTTTTGATAATTTTTTAGTAATTTATTGATGTAAGGGATTTTATATATAATTAACAAGGGGTTATCGAATATTACTCGGTGTTTCCGCCTTTGATACATTATATATTTTTTTGACGTGATAATTTCTTATTGGAGGGTAAACCGTTTCGTAGAGTAACGCGTTACGGGGCCAGTGTGTCTGAATTGCTTCTCTTTCATGCGAATTTGTTTTAAGAGTGCGTAATTGTGTGATTGAGAATATGAGTTTGTGTGTGTGTGTGTGCGTTCATACGAGATAAATAAGGCAAGATTAATATATCAACCCGAATTAATGTTTCTGGTTGTAACTAATTAAGAGTTTATTAATAGATCTAAAACGAAGCGAAAATTTGAAATTTTTGAACTACCGGCTACCGATATGTTTTCTGTGTTGCAAACGATGGGAATTTGAAATTATTGAATTTCTAAAAAGAAGAAATAGGAGGAAAAATAGAAACCAGACATTGTTACAACTTCCGCTTTTTGTTATGTAATACACCTGCTTAAGGGTATAACAACACATTTCATCTTTCGTGTTAACCTAGAACGATAACTCGGTTCGATCATCCTGCTACCTTCCTTTAACATAAAACCTACCATCTCCAACATTCCCAGGTAAAATACACAATTCCAGAATATTTAATGATTAGTAAACCTTGTTAAAATCTATCACAGCATGTGATATCAAACATCAATTGCCCCAATACATTCCCATCCCATCCGCCAGTGCCGGGGGGTTCCATTCTTGCTCGCTTTATTTACATGATTCTATTCGTATTCGCTATGGGCATTAATTAATAAATTTAATGACAAATTCTGTATTATTGTTGCAAAACGACGACGATCATTAATAATGTTTCCCGACGCTCCTCGGGTGCGTAAAAACGTTGATATTATTCACTGCTAAGACCCTTCGTTCCTTCATCTTTTGTGCGCGTCGCTAGAACCTACCATAAGCACGCGGCAAACCGGCACACAAAACACCTCCAACGTGGTGATAAATTACATCGCAACATGTACGATTACCACTGTGACGAGATGACGAGAATGACGAACAGGACCTGTACTCGAGCGATGCTGACGTTGATTTCCCCTCTTCCCATCGTTGAGGACAAACTAGAAAGGAAAAAAGAACTATGGCAAAAATGAATCGCCTCGAAACGCCCGCACCGTTGACGTACGGATGAGAAATCCGCTTATAAATGGCTGCCGTGGTCGGCTCTATAATGTAGTAAATCTGTGATTTATGTGCCAGCACATGCGACCGCATTACGCCGACGGTGCGACAAGTTCATACAGTCGCTGGGTCGGATTATATCTAGTCGCAATCATATTGGATGTCTCTACGGAGAGAGTTTGGCTAACATAAACGTACCCATTTGTCAGTTTGCAATCTTCCATGATTTTACCATGTTTACTTTGATGATGTTTCTAATTAGGAACATCTTGTACTGAACAAGCTGTAGTAAAATAAGTAATTTCATATTTGGTTACACGGTGAGCGTAAAAATGTTTTAAGCGGATAACTAGAAAGTCGCCTTGTCTTCATTGTTGTCTGGTCACTGCAGTTTCTCTAAATACAGCTGGTGTGTTCAACGGTATTTCCTAGTTTCGTGGAATTGTAGCGTAAGTTTAAATTACGGCGAATTCTTTTGGGCTTTCTTCCAAGGAGATAAGTCAACGAACTAATTTGTTGTGCTTGTATTTATGAAGAGTATGAAGACAAATTACTAGTTGGATTGTTGCATATGTATGCAATTTCACGTGTTCTCAATTGCTGAAAATTGCGCAATTGGCATAATTGATGTTGTTATTGGTATGATTCAGCTGTATTGGGTACGACTGCAGTTGATGGTAGTCGGGTCATGTGTTAACACGATATTTGTGTCGGCGATGATTAAATTTGAATATTTATGCAATGTTGCTTTAAACAGAGGCCTACATCAGTTAAGATTGGCGATGAATTCGCAAGAATCTGATTGACTCACGTTTGCTTTGTAATGACATTTCAAGACATTTTTCAGGCAAAATGTCGCCGTTATAAGGCTCAACTTTTATCAGTATAAAACAATTATAATTGTAAGTATATAAACGAAAAAAGTGCTGCAGGAGTTTGTAGCAAATTTTGTATTAAAACAAACTATTCGATGGATAATATATTGTCATAGGAATGTGAATTCTTTGATATGTAAATTAGACAAAATTTTAGAACAAAGTGATTTTTACATTTTAGTTCCACTCTTTGCTGTTTCGAGGAACAGTCTGCAAAGGGTCCTCTTAATGTAAATCATGATTAATAAACATTACTCGCCCATGATAATATTCAGCTTAAGTCAAAAGTAGCGCCTCCACAGTCATTCAACATAACAATATTTGCGCAACTATTACGCTTGAGTATACGCTACGTACCTCCCAGTTCTAACCACATTGTATAGTTTGAGACTTCTAAACTGCATAATAATTCTATATGTATTTTATAAAATGTTCGAGCTTTCTACAACAAATTCATGTAGAATGTGACATCACAAAGTAACAAACTGGTTTGTGTGGCCATGCATGACACGTAATTATGATACTTAAGACAGGTCAAGATTGTTTGCATTCCAAGTGTAATTCTCATTTATTGTTAGTAGTAGTCGTCATACGAAAGGAGCTCATTTCAACAACAACATTCCCAACCGCAGTATTCAGATACTCGAAACTGGCATACAAGAAGCATACCATTGATTGAATGACCGTAATTAGCATGCAGATTGAACTGTGCACTAACCGGACGTTTTATATTGTTTCAGGTAAATATGCTGATTTCTCTACCAGTCGCTACGCACATCTCAATTCATAGCTAGTAGCACAGGAGCGATTCTACACGCGCACGTAAGTCGTGGCAATTTGCATGCGAGTTAGAAGGCACCCGTCGCATGGAAATCGCGCACGAAACAATGACTACTCGTCTGTCCCACGCAATGCTCTCTGTTCGTTTGGCGCGAATCGCTTTGCTTTGCCCATGCCACCCGGCCTGTGTGCGTGGCTCGCAAAGAGATAATTTCGATCTAATGTGTGTTATTTAAATAATGGATACGCCACGAATTTGTTCCCTTCATTACAATTTCAAATCGCCGCATCGCGTCGGTTGCATTAATGAGATACGCGTTTCGGTAACGTGCAACTTTTACGTGTAATCCGTTTTTGGCATCACGAAGATATTCAGGTTGCTGATATAACCGATGTTTATCGTGATTGCTGTAATCTTGCTTAATTCTATTGCATAGGCTGCATTTATAAGGACCGTAAATTACGCCTATTGTCATTTTTGCCATTAGGAGGATCCTACGCTGACTGTGCCAGTGGATTTCGCCAGAGGAGTTTTTGATACGTTGTATCAAAAGAATTACAGTCAGATCCATGTGTAAATATGTGTAAAATGTTTGAGCTCCAAATTATCTTTATTATTGTAACATAAATGTGCATTTAACGCTATCTAGCCTTATCTATAATCTTCAAATCACCATAGATGGTGCTGTTTACCAAATTTCGCACTGAAAAGATAATTAAAAATATATTTCTGAAGGCGGACTATGGCAGTAAGCCTACTAAGAAGCTGGTTTAATTAGCTGTAATTAAATAGCAATTTCGTAATCTTATTATTCTATATTCCTGCGTGCGCGTTCCGGCTGGAAAGTTTTGTGAATCCTCGTTTCGACTTATTGTCGTTGCGTATACGATGCGAATGGGATGGGCAAAAGCGTCGAAACGAGGAAAACGGAAATTGAAAATTAACGACGAGCAATTATAATTTAATTATAACATGCGAAATATTCACGCCAAACGCATTCCAAAATGGCCGCATATACGCGCGATTTGTAGCCAATAGCGTTCGTCGGTATAAACACGTTTCGGTGGCTGTTCTCTACCACGCCGAGAGAAATCAATGAGGTTGTTGGTGGAAGAAATGAAAGCAAATAATGCTATCATATTTCTATTAGTACAACGGATGATTTGATTTAGATGCAGCGCCGTCGTCTTTAATTTGAAAACTTAAGTTACGCAATTATTTACTTTCTTTGCGTGCTGAGCGCTGCAGTGAGGACCGCAGCACATATCCGAGCATTAATCACTGCTGAGCAGCGCATTCGCCTCCGATTCGCCGGAGTGAGCGAAATAAATTTTATTATTGGCTTATACAGCGGCGTCGGGTGTGGCGGAGGCGCCGGTGAGGGTCCGTGGGAGGCTAGAAGGAGGAAAAGCGCTGCCATTTGAAGGGCGCAAGAAGTGCGGTGTGCGAGAGTAATGGGCATCATTCGTCATATTTATTGCTTCTTTATGATCTTTACTTGAAGATTATATTAAAAGTGTATTAAATGGTTCAGATGTGAGGTTAAGACAAGTAGGAAGAAGAAAAGTTTTTATACTCAACAAATAATAATAATATCACATATTTTAATGTCTATCGACTTCTGGGTCTTTCCGACATGGATATGTTTTATTTTTATTTGTATGTTTTTTTTTGTATTGTTGTTATTTACAAGTATGTTTTGTGTTTATACAATTATTTGTTACTTGGTGTGAGTTGTTGATGTATATGCTGTTGTTAAGCCGGGCGGGTCTCAACAAATATAATACCATACAATTAAACTTTCAGAACGAATCGAAGTCAAAACATTTTATTGATAAATCATTAATTTTTTTTGTACATTATTACTTGCTAACTGATTGCTGATCAAATGATTACTTATAAAATACAATTTACTGAATTTATGACGATACAAATAAGGAAGTATAATCAACGTTTTTCTCTCTGTTTTATTAGAATGGTTATAAATGAAACCAAAAAGACAAAAAAAGTATCACAATCGCGGTTTCGCAGAGAAACTATTTCGATTGGAATGAGATTGCGTTCGAACGTGCTTGTTTGCCGTCTGTGGAATGTGGAAATTTGCGGACGACGCAATTCGGTGCTAATCGAAACCGCGTAACCAGATTCGCCTCTCTGACGAGCGTGGCAGAACTAGAGGCGGTCAACGCCGACGCGGGTACCGTATCGAAATTACAATTAAACACAATTTCGGCTCCGCTGCACCGATTTCACACCTCATAGGTATTGCGCCGTGCGGCCTCCCCTCATGGACAGTCACCACAGCAACAATTAGAAAGCCATGCACTGGAAACCCGACACTTTAAAACCGTGTCGATGTATACAGGTCTGGTACCGGCGTGAGACAACGAGACGAATCAAACATGCTCGCTGATCACCGGAGATCACTTCATACGATTTCGCACTCGACGCTTGTTTCGTGCAATTGATTTTCTCGTCTCCTTTGAGTGCTCGTTTTTTTGTGCTTCGACGCGTTTTTCGCCGAGGATTGCCATCATGGGGAGGAGGCGGCATGGTCGAATCAAGCGTAGCCGTGCCGCTCCACCGACGACGCCGACGTGTCTACGCTCTTTCCGAATTAAATTTTAATTACAACCCGAGCTGTACCGCTTTGTTTCATGCCTCTGCTGATGCGGAATCCCCGAGAGCACGAAGACGCATAATCCATTTGATTAATTATATTAAATTATTTGCATTTATGTGGGAATTTCAATTTGATTGAAACACATTTCAATTGAATAGGTCATATTTTGATTCAGCTTGAACATGTTGATAAATATTTACTATATTCTAGGCTTAATCCTATTAATTCTATAAATATTTGTTGATTGTGAATAAATGACTGGTATAAAAATGAAAATTATAGAAACAACAATATGGTTGATTTTTTTTCGGTTTAAACTAGATTATGTTCTCGTTGGTTACACTGAAGCTCGCGTTTTGGTGATTATGGTAAGCTGATTACAGCGTCAGAGTGCTTTTAAAATGATGATAACTCCATTGATTGCTTCAAAACTTTGTTTAACAGTTAATGCGATTTTACAGAATGGGATGAAACTGAGTAATGATATTAGCGCTTTGTAATTATGGATCGAATTTCAATTTTTTCAACCTTAGGCAGAGAGACTTAAAAGTACTGGCAATATATTTTTACAAAGAATGAAGAAGGAAAATGATAACCTTAGTTCTCAATTGCCGAGAATTTAAGTGCATATTATTCAATTCATTTGACAGATTTGACATCGATATTCGTATCTATCCCATGTAGAAAAAATGAAACTTTTTTTTTTGAATTTTAATTTGCATGAGTTCATTAAAAATCACCATATATAAGAAATAAAAGAAAATAAAACAATGTAATTTTCTCCTATAATTGGTTCGTGATATTTTTAATACAATTTGATTATATAAATTAAAAAGCCCACCTGGGCATCCGAATGATAGCATCTCCGCTTACCACGTAGGAGTACGGTGTTCGATTCCCCGATTGTCCACCCACCGGGTGAATATTATTCACCCACAACTTACCACAAACACTTACAATACTAAAATATTCAACACCCAACATGCTACCCTCATCATTCAACACACAACTATTACAACACAACAACTACTACACAAAAAAAAACAAATTGCAAAAACATACAAATATATATGTACAAACACGGCGGAAAAACCTTAGAGTTGATAGCCATTAAAATATATACATTAATTTTTTTAAATTAAAAATTTCATAAAATCCGTACAACTCATTATTCTTCTTAATTTTCATTAGCCATAATGCCATTAGCGCAACGTGCAATTATGTAATGATTCCAGTTAGGCAAATAAATACGTGGAAACGAAAGATACAGACAATTAGCCCATTTTAATTATAATTACCCTGCACAACAGGCGCGTTCCTTGTCGATTTGCGACGGTAACAGTTACCTGCAATTATCCGCCGCCTGCGCCATCGTCTAAGGTAACTTTTTGTACTTCGTTCCGGTACTAGGCGTGCAGAACGCGTAAAAAAAGAACGAACAACCGTGCGCCTCCGTCGCCGACGCCGCGCCGTCATCACATTCGGTCTCAATGCCGGCACGTTTCATTGCGAAATGTACAAGAATGGTAGTGGCAAACTTTTCGAATAGCTTTCGACGTTACTGTGAATTTAACTGGATTGCCGTTTTATGCGTTATTTCTGTTTTATTCCCGCGTAGTGCTGGCGCTGTGAAACTTCATACTTTTTCCATAGCTTTCGCAACTAGTTTCCGACGATTTTCATAAAAGTTATCGTGTCATAATTGCCATAACAAGTTTATTGCGATTAAAATCGTAAAATGTGGTAATCTTGTGATTATCTGATATAAAATACATATCAAAGCCCATCTGGGCAACCTAGTAGTAACGCCTCGGCTCACTGCCAAAGAGGACGGGGTTCGATTCTCCGTGGTGATTCACACACCACACACACTACAACATTCTACATTATTCAATATTCAACACATAACTTTCAAAACACAACAAGACAAGGAACACAAATTGTAAATGTACATAAATAATTCGGAAGAACACGACAGAAAAACCTCAGTGTTGACATCCATTAAAATATTCATATAAATATACAAATCAAATCATTCTTATAGAGGTATATTTTTGATGATATAAAAGATATATTGATTAATTAAGATTTGATATGGTTTTGGTTTACGTAAAAATAAGTGCGTCCCGGAACAGTCTGCAGAAGAATAACTTAAACAATTCTAACTAGGGATATGCAAGATTTTGTTGCGGCAATCCATTGCCGCACAAACAATATTAGGATCAGCAAACCAATTCTCAAGACATTGAGAATGCCTAAAGAAATGGTTGCGTCATCATTATCATCATTACAATAAAATCCCACAACTTTAGTAAAATTAATCACTAAAGTTTGATTCTATTTTGGGCAAACGACTCAAAAGAGCGAAACATCCCATTAACAGAAACTATATCAATATATGAACCACACGTACAATTTTATTTAAATCGAAGACGGACAATGCGTGAGCGGCTCTTGTT
>WSZQ02069535.1:0-23795 GCA_019419845.2 Weissflogia rhopalogaster
GTTATTATTTTGTCCAGCATTAGTATAAATAAAGTTGCGGATAGTGTATCTCCTTGCCTTATTCCCAGATTTGTTTCGAATTCTTCCGTCTCTCCTTTTCTTGTCATGACAGTATTAGGCTTGCTATCGATGTTAAGAGTCTTTTTAGCTTTTGAGGTGCTTGCAGATTCTGAATTACCTTATTCAATTTCTTCCTATCTATGGTGTCAAATGCTTTGTTATAGTCAATAAACTCGATTATATTACCAATATTACTATTTAGTCTCGAGTTACTCTATTTTGCCTAAAACCACATTGGCACTCGGGCAAAAATATCTAAGAAAATAACAAGTCACATTGTACATTCCACACTTTTCCGAATAATTGGTGCAGTGGTATGGCCAATGACTGCTAACCCCTAGGTCCCGAGTTCGATTTTCGGTGGGGACGTGTAGTAAAATGAATAGAAGTAGTTACTAATATGACCAATTTAATTGAAAAAAGAACAATTGAATAGATACAATAATCATATTGTAGTCAATGCTGAGTAAAAATCAACAAAAACATATTTTAATATTATAAGAACATCGTAATGGTTCGTTAAAAAAAGTATACAACTTCATCATAATTCTACGTTATAGTAAATTAAGGTTCCTTTGAGTGCTTCGTCCTTTCTATTCGTACAGTTAAAATGTTATAATCATGTTCTTTATACAATGACCTCGCACAATGCACTTAATTAACAGCCAATAATTTTTTGCTTTTAATTGGCTCCCAGGACGCAGTCGAACGCATTCCACCTAATGGAACGCACGTATAGCAGCTAATTGAATTAATTACAGCTTGTCTCGGCTCTTGAGGCGCTGTGCGCGTATGCAATTAAGCGTCATTAGTCTTCGTTAAATATAGTTTCCCCATCGGGCTTATGTTTGTCTATAGATCATTCCACTTTTTGCAGCCCTTCAATGTCTTCGCTGAGTGATAAAAACTACTCGCATAAAATATGTTTATGTCTGCGCTTTTTCGCAGGTGTCTGCACTTCATAAATATTCTTTACGCACTTTATTCGCCTTCTTAATTTTAAAATATAGTGGTATAAATCATGTTATATCTCAGATAACTGAAACTTTCTCAGATAAATTTATAGGAGTATTTTATGAGAAAGTATGGTTGAATGTATCTTAACAAAGTTTGATAGATGAAAGTGTGTTTTGCGAAGATAAACTACTATCCTGAAGAAGTGATCCTCATTTGTCTTAAGTAGTTTTAAGATATATTAAAATGTAGGATAACATGAGAGAAATTCCTACTACAGCCTGCCATAACCTCAAAAGAGTCACTTTGAAATTGAGCTGATGATTAAATTCCTGTCGCACGTCGTGCTCACACGACGTCGTAAAATTCAAAATGTGATTAGAATAAAACATGAAGAAATTGACGAACGCCACCGATCAATTCCCATATGACTTTCTAAGAGATGCAATCATCTTAGCTCTCTTCGTGTATTTGTATTTTCAATTTTACAATTTTCTTCAAAGTCACCGCGGGTAATCCAGGAAGACATTTTAGAGGGAGTGAGGTGAAATCAATTTATTTCCAGCTAATATCCAGTTGCAATCTTGACTAAAGATGCAAATAAATGCTGAACGAAACAGCGAAAGAAGCAACGAGACAGGCAAAAAATCCCTAATCGACAGACATTCAAGAAATCAGAATAAAAACGAAACAATCGGTTATTGCGTGAAAGAAAACCAATAACGTCTGATTTATTATGTATATTATCGTATAAAAAGGAGTTTTGTTGCACAGAACTGAGTACTAGATATATCAAAGTCAGACGACGAGACAAAAGCATATTGGCTGTATTCTATGTTTCTATATTTCGCGTGTTGATGTAGGTTGTTGATACAGGTTGGTTTAATATACGATGTGGGAATTAGTGAATGATCGACGCAAAGCCTTGTTGTTTCAATAAAATACATGATAGGACGCACAGCTCTACGCAGCGTTGAGAAATTTCCATCTCGTAAATCATTTTCGAGCAATGTAAACACTTTGCATGTGATTGGCCGTATTCCGGGAAAGTACGTACGTGAAAATCGATCTTGCGTTTTTGTAATTATTTACCGATAACACATCTGATAAATTTCATATCTGGTCTTGGAGTATTATTGTTTGTCTAGTACTCCATAACTGATATTATTTCCATTTTATTATTTTGCCTTATTACGAAGTAATTAAAATAAGTCTAAAAAATTTTGAGATATTTATTAATAAATATCTATACCTGCTTTCAATATATTTGAATATATAATTTTACAAACTGTGGTAAATGAATATATACAAAATAGTGTTGTTTTTCAATATTGTCGAAATATTATTAATTTATCGAGGCTTGAAAGTCGATATTACGTTATATTAATATTTTCATCAACTTCTATATGTTCTAATAACTGAACAAATTAATCGTAATTGCAATATTTCGATACACAGTTGTGAAATAAATTAAAATAGATTTATCTTCTTGTGTGGTACGATCTACTCTAATTATTTTGGTCCCAAATGACTCGAGAGGTTGTCATCACATTTTTCACCTGCGATGACAACGAAATGAATTGATGCGGCTCTTGACGAGGAATGGAGTAGGATGTTTGACTTTTGGCTGAGGGAACTTTTGAAGTTGGAAGTGATACCAAGTACAGATGTTGGAACACCCCCATGAGGAATCACGTGGGATCAATCCAGGTGGGTGACTCATATAGTTTCATTGCTGGCATATCGAGGATGGAATTTACCTAAATCGGCAGCAGACTTGCTCGATGCCAGAATCTATTACAGAGGTGTTGCATATGTCGTGTACAAGCTGATGGATTCGCCGGTATATGCATATATTAACTGATTTGATACATCGATATTTATTGACAATGATTATATCGAAACTGGTAAACTGTGGGAAAAGGTTTTGCGTTATTAAATCTTTGTTAAAAAATAGATCTATTTGGTCCCCAGACCTGGCCATCGACCATCCTGGATCTGGTCCTTCAGCCTGGATTTTTTTATCAGTTTAATATATTTATATTTACATGTTATGATTGTGATTATGATGTTGTTGTATCATGTGTATTGAGTGCTGTGGGTTGCGCACATTTACCATTTGAGTGTTGTTTTTTAAGGGTGCTTGATCTCCTGTTATGTGGTTTTTATAGGTGTGGATTAATAGGAATTTTGCGAGTTGTAATTTTGAATAATGGGTACCTACGCGGGGGACTCGAATCCCGTCCAACTGCGTGGTAAGCCGAAGCACTACCGACTGTGCTGTGTGCTGCCCAGGTGGGCCTTTGTTTTTAATTTTCAGCTTTTCATGCATTTCAGAATATTATTAACATTGCTTATTAAACATTTTTCAAAACTTCGAAGGGCCACGAAAAACATCTAGTAACCAGTGAGGTCCGTTAAAAATCATGTGAACCTAAGAACAGATTTCTAAAATAGATACGATCATCTTATCTTTGTCTTAACCGATGACAAAAAGGCATACGTTTGATCGTAGCAAATTTCAAGGAAAAATCGTTCTTATAAAGCTCAAAAACTGATAATCGAAAAGACATTAGTTCATCGGACGGGGGGTTTTCGAGATAAATTTGTTACAGATTTGGAAATTTGAATAAATCTTTTCCATCGAATTAATAACTGAGAATATGTTATGTTAAGACTTTGGGGATTCTGGGAATTTGTATTTAAATCTTGCAACAGTCATTTTCAAGGTAACAACTCTTTCAGTAAATCAACCAAATTGAAATAATAATTCTTGCTAGCTTTACATTTCTTTATATTTCCCTGCCCTTATATTTCCTCCTTAAGAAATGCAGTACGCAATAATAATTACAAGAGGTCTAAAGGATGCAAAGTTATGCCATCATAATCAGTTACTGTCGTTTTTTAAATTGTTTCCTTTTTTGTAAAAACGTTATATTGTAAATATGAATGGTTTACCTTCCATATGCCTAATAAAGGGATTATCTCTAGTGCCCGTCTCATAAAATGTACAAGATTTAGAATTAATTGATGCTTTAAATATTTATATTATGAATATCATCCATCATCTTGCACATGTAACAATAACAATACAGCCGAATATATAACAAAACAGCCGAATTCTGAATATAATATATTCATATACTTTTTATTACGTCATTTGTTATTGTATAATAATTTGTTAAATAATATATTTACTACTACTATTAAAAATTTCAAAAAAAGGATCGTGGACAAAACTTGGACTCTTAGCCCTAAAGCCAATAGACTAATGCACTAAGAACTGCGCAACGAAGCCTTAAAGCAAACTCCTAAAGCAATATATACCTTAAATAATTTGTAACCAATTTTTTGGTCAAACGACTCAAAACGGAAGAAAAATAGAAATAATTTCAATATATAAATTAGACGTGTCAATTTGTTCATCCAAATCTAAGACGAACAATTGAGATACTCCTTTTGAGACTTAAATGTCAAACATAAAAACTGGATTGTACTACGATTGTAGTACGAGGGTTGCACGAGTAGTAAGGTTCCCATATTTTATTTACAAATTGGAAACAAGGATGGACTTCTAACGATTCACTCACTGGGCCAAGGAGCAACATCTCATCAAAATCAGACTAACGGCAACGGGGCGACCCCCTAAAAATGGGCCGACATTGACGTTAAAGTGCCAAGAAAAGTGAATCCTGTAATATAAACAGGCACATACCTAACAAAAAGTATGAGGAGGAGGAGGAAAAATTGATTATTATTATTACTATGTTATATCTTGTTACACCATATGTTATATCTGTTTCTTTCGGCATACTTATGATGACAGTGCTGTAGTTTTCGTATTCTCAAATTGAGGAATCTTTTAATTATGCCGTCAGAAGCTTTAAGTTCAACAAGATCACGGACAGTGATTCCCTGATCTTCTGGTCGATCGAAACAGAAACAAGTTGTTTTCCATTACGTCCTTCATCCTTAACTCCCGTTCAACCTTCCGTAAAAGCACTGCACGACTTGAATACAAGCTGAACAGACGTATATTCTTCACCATTCAGAGCTCATTCAGAGGTCCGTGAGGAAGCTTCACGGACTTTAATTTCGTAAATATACCTGTTTACTTCGCGAACATCGCAATGGGCACAAGTAGTTATCAACATATCCAAAAAACAAACTGAGGTAGTTGCCTATATTTCAGTTTGTCTTGTAAGTATTGCAACGATGTATATTGCAACAATATATTGCGAGGATGTATGAACTGCAAACAATAGTTTCTATCTCTAATACACACGTAGTTCTCGACAGCGCTTCTGTGATGCCCTTTGACAGTAGGCTCACCGATACGAGAAAACTAAATCTACTCCTTTTTTTTTGTTTGATTTACCGAACATCGACTGCTATGCTATGCTAGACAAAGTAGAGTCCAATCCTCACTCACATGTGATGCTCATATTCGTGAGGAAACGGGTACCAGACCATGCTCAATGTGCAATACACTATTGTAGGCATGAGACTTCAATAGTGTTTCTGTTGATTTGATGAAAATGTAATTCGATCGTCACAATAAATTACATTTTTCCTATCCACACATAAATCATCAATACATTAGAGTGCCAGACTTCAATTAACATATTCATGGCTACATTTCCATTTCGAATGTATCCTCTCCGGCGATCTATCCATTTCCCTGCATGCTGAATCAGCAACAATGTTTTTTGCGCGGTATACCTGCACGCTTATTATTCGCACTGCTACATTCCTGTTATCGAACGCATTGGCTAATATTTCACGCATTCGCGCACGGCATACATTTTCATGTCGCCTGCGCAGTGTTCCCAGTATTCGCACATTCTCATGATGTATCTCAATGATAGATGGGTCAATCTATTTGGTGATTTTCCCATTTTTCGGAAGACTGAAAATGAAATTCAACGAATCTCAAACTGCCAACCTATAGTTGTTAATGCTGATGGTGATGATCACCGCGACACTTAAATATTTGCTCGTTAGGGAGGGGTGCTGATGTCTTTCGCACCTTTGGGATATCCTAGGTTCCATTAGTTGCGGTTTTGCGCGTTATCCTGTCATCCTACGTCGATTTAACTTGAGTGCTGCTTTTAAGGGGACACACGTGGTCGTTCGTCTTGTGATTGAGTCAGGTCGTTATTGCAAGGATTTCCCATTAGGATAATCGGGTATATTGTATGTTCTGAATTGCTTTTGTAATTGCAGTTGTTGGGTATAAGAAGTGTAGCAGAATGTGGACAGTTTACTTGTGTCCGGGGAAAACAGGACAAAAATAAACTATGTACAGCTAGAAAAAAGTGATGAGTAATATAGGGTTCCCTAATGGATTTAATACATTAACCAAATTTTGAAAAAAGAAGTTCTATAAAAATTTGATTTATTCTAATCAAATTTAATTTGAAAACTTGAACTACTATTTTATATAATCATACTTTCAAACTTAATTTCAGACAATGTAAAATACACCGGTGCTTATTTTAACTTTCATGTTTTTTTTATCATGGTTTATCTTTATAATAAGAAAAATAAATAGAACGATGCATTATAAGAAAATGCATTATCCATTATCCCATAAACGAATTTCACAAAGCTATTTCAACCTGTAACTAAAAAAATTGAGTGGTCTTTGAATCATATTTTCATCCCTCTCAGCGTTTACAGCTCTTTTTGACGCTGTTGCCTTTTCTTCCGCACTTTCCACTAGTTTTCTCGTTCATTCTCCTCCTGACTAAGCCTAAGCCAATAAAAAAGCGTTTTTACGAGCATGATTTCAATGACAAATCTCACGGGTGGCGGCGAGCACGCCACCGAAGATGTGCAGACGCACGATACCTAAAGATTTTTCACCGCTTATGAACGAGCCGTGCCCGAGAACCTGCTGAAATTGCCAACGCGCCACATCCTTTCATGAGCTTTTTCGGTAATATTGTCGTCGACGGCATCCTGCTATTTCGCTCTGCGTACAACGACATAATGCTGTCTTATAGCTTTTTTGGTGGTCGTTTGCCTTGTATTACATTCGAAGGGTGGATATTTAAGGACATGCTTGTTGCTCATCATGTTGTACGCATTTAATTAATTTGTAATAATGGCATGTTGCAGTCAATGTTATTACATCATAGAAACTTCAAATATTTTTGGGCAATAAGGTTTTAATACTATGACAATGTTTCATATTATATTTTATAAATACAACGTGGTTATTTTTTTTTTCAATTAAAATCAAAGGAATTTCATTATGTACCAATCATTGCAAACTGCTTCGAAATATTTGCAGACCAGAACTACGCGAATACTCGAATATGTTCTATATCTTATTAAAGTATGTTCTTGAGATCAGAGAAAGGCACCTTATGCTGATCTATAAATTCAAGTAGGGTCATGATACCTTAAATATTATTAAATTCATTTGCTTGTTTTTGATTTTAAATAAATTTAATTTCGTGTTAGAAATCACACTATCTCTATTATACGTATACTATTTACACTTATTCTAGACAAAATATAGAAAGGAGTGAACACAATAGGACCTATAAGAATCAGAGGCGTGGAAGGAATAAAGAAGGTTGGCATACCAGGAGGTCGGAAACAGCTGTGGAACAGTTGATGGAGGAAGGAGACCTTGAAGAGCACGTAAGATGAAGTGATGGTGCGGTAAAACACCAAATTCGTCAAAGCAAATTATGTGAGAATTCACACAACCCGTTATACCATCGAATTCAAGCTCTGGAAGGTAGTCTTGCTAATGTGGACAGTAAATGGTCAAGTTTAGAAGAGTAACGGGTTATGGAAAGGACGAGATGTGGCATGAAGGAACGGGAACTAAAGGTATGGATAGGTGTAGAGTACATGACATGTGTGATGTGTGAGAATGAGAAATATGTGTGAATATTTGGCGAGTGAAAGTATATAATTGAGAGAAGAATGGGTCTAAGTTCTTAGCAACCTTTTGAACAGTTCTATGGAATCATCAAATGTGGGCGGATGACGAAGATTTATTCAGAAGGGGGTACAAAACTCTAGCATAACCTGGTATACCTCCTGGTATACGGCAGATAAAACGCCTACTTAAACCTCAGAGAAATCAAAAGGTACTCGAACTTACTTGGAATGATTTGAAAACCGTCACTCGTCTCATAGCAGGACACAACATGTTAAGAACAAGGAAAGATAGTATTATAGAAGACTGCAAGTGGTCAGCTACCCGCTGTCTGTAGGTAGAGACAAGTAGAAGATCGAGCATTCTTGAAGGAGTCTGATAAACAACTTATTTTATTCATGTACAAATCTTACGAACTAAATTATAATTATAAGTTTCTCCGCCTCTAAGGTTTAGAAGTGGGATATATTGCTGGGGCCTCAACCAATCACACTACATTATCGACGCCCCTACCAGAAGTTATTGCGCGACGCAACATGCCACGCGAAGCTGCGTGCGGCTGCCGGATTATCACCCACAGATGCTGTATGATGTTTCAAATCTTAGGAACTGTGCGACATGCAGCTTTAGCTCCGCGAAAGATAAGTTGTCGAAAATTCGCCGTGGCAATATCGCGTGGCCTGAACAAACATTTGATTTTGCGAAACAGCACAAATAGCAGAACAGCAGATGTACGGCATGATGCAATACTTATCATTGATTCCGACACTATACCCTACGACCAACTTAGTCATCCCAAGATATCATCTAAGAAAGATGTTAAAGGAAGGCAGTAAATTATACAGACTATGTAACGACTACGCAGAGACCTTTGAGCACATACTCTGTCCAAACATTGCTGTGACAGGTTTGAGAAACAACGTCCTTTGTAAAATTTACATAATAAGGTTAAAATGTATTCTTCAGATCAAAGAAAGACACCTAGTACTATTCTGTAAGTTCAGGTAGACTCCTGTTATCTTAAATATTATTAAATCAATTAGCTTGCCTTTACATTAATCTGACTCCCTACCTAAGTATTTGACGATCCAATGTTTTGCATGATGATGATAATTGAACCAATGACAAAAATAGATTGAACTTATTTATTAAGTTTTATATCGATATTAACCTGGAAAGCGAAACAATAAATATTATTACATAACTTTAATACACCTCTAAATGTCAGTTCCTTGGTAATAGCTATTTGTGGATGTCACACAGAACGTATTAATAATAAAATTAATAGAACAGTAAAACTTACCACAGTATGAGTTCTTTAGATAATGGATTTTATATAAACAACATTACACGTACGAATAATAATATTTAGAGCTAAATTTAAGTCGTTGAAATAATTATTCTTTGGAATTACATTATTTTCTAACTTTAAAATCTCATTATAATTATATGACACGGTTGACTAAGTTTTCAACATTGTTTCATATTTTCCTATTTAGCACAGTTAATAACTTGCCTTTGGAGGTTATTTAGTTTTATATTGGTACGAGGAAGACGTATAATAAGAAATTCTGTTTTACGGCGTGTATTTGCCATGCAAATTTTGTTGCTTGTCAGCAGTACTTTACTTTAAGTTCGTAGAACGAATTCGATATTTGATAAGAGCTTAATCTAAAATTTAAGAGAATGCACAGATGTAAAAGTTACAGCTTTAAAGCAAATACAATTTTAATGAAGTTCTGTGTTGAAATACACATGAAACTATTTCTAACCTCAATAAAATATTGTGAAAATATTTCCTACTAAAATTATTATATTACCATCTAAAAGGTTGTGATCAAGGATCAACAAGAACAAGAGATGTTAAGAAAAGTATTGAAATTTAATATTTCGAAAATTCGATGAAATTGTCAAATCATTTTCATGGTAAAACAACTTATATAAATGTTAACTTGTTATTTTTGGCAAAAAGGAACTTCATATTGTTATTCGAGTGAGAAACTAACAAGTTTGAAAGGGTTCCCAATTCTACACGGGTCACCTTGAAAAGAACACTACCAAAACGGTCAATATGGAGATAGCAACAGATGAGTCCATCTGCATGGCCATAACATCACTCACGATAACCATCTCATGCACCGCAGGAGTGGATAAGTAAGTAGCAGCACAAGTCCAAATGGGAGTGAGAGTAGCACACCCATCCTGACGTACTCAGCCGAAACACGTAATGACACGACAACTACTAATCAAAACAGCAGAAATGAAAATACTGAGTACCAGAGGGAAAAACTTTTCAAGACCGGATAAAGAATGAAAACATCCAAAGATCTTACATAGAAGACATTGTACTATGGTGCAAAAACAGAAAGCTCGAATTGAACGACCATATAGGGCCCGAGATAAATCGGCACGTGGAAAAAGATCCCTCGGAAGTCCTCGTAAGAGATGGGGTGACCACTTAAACCCTGTCTGAAGTAAGAAGAAGCAGAAGAAGAAGAACTGCGTACAAATAAAATTTGGTAAGCAATATTTCATTCTAGAAGTATATGTCAAACCAAGACGTTGTGAAAGAATCAGTAAATACAAGAAATGTCACGAAAATGATCGGCATTTAATACTTGAAGAAAGGGAAGAATGTGCCAGTAATTTTGAAAGTTAAAACATCTTATAAGCATTCAAGAGATTCACAATTTTATTCTAGATAATAAAGTTCATACAACAGTCATAATAACAATCAGCACCCACCCCTTTCTTCAAGCTATTTTCCGAAAGTATTCCTACCCCTCCGCTGCGTGTTTAGCCAGCTCTTCACAGTTCCCTGCCAGGTACTACCATATCTCCTCCTTCGTAATACAAAATACACATTTCGAGTATTCCAGCTCCATCCAGACCTTTCTGCGTCTCAACTCCGATCCACACATAGCCATAGCCAGTAATGCCTTATCACTCCCGCTCCTGCCCATATCATCAAAATACCAGCCTTTACCCGATAACCTGCGCCCTTTCGAATACTGGGTTGCAGGTACTGGGCATTATCTGACCAAGTTGTTAACTTTTTAGATTTCGACTCGAACGTGCTACTATTATAATAATAATAATAATAATATTATTATTCGATTCAAAAACTAATAAGTTAATATCTTTCACAGGGTTCCCAGTGCAATACTAGACCAACATGAGAAGGAAGGTGATAGATTTTGTGTCTTTTTTCTACTCCTGTTGTATAATATACATAATTCAGTATCGATTTTGATTAAGAAATGTCATTCCATAGCATCCTACGAGTTGCCATATCCGTACTGGTAGAACACATTGTTCTAGGCAAGTCGGTAAGGAAATGGGTTCATATTGCCACATTGCTGCGGGCGAGCGGCGACGTCACCACGTGCGGCTAGGCGTCTGTGTACACCTTTGTGTCGGCAAGAGCCGTTGCTATATAGCTTTGATAACTTGTAATTCTTGATAGTACATATAGTTATAGTTAAATAATTATCATAGACAGAGAATAGCGTTCAACTCCCATGGAATGACTTCACTCGTGAAAAATAGGGTACCATTCCAGGCTCCAATCTACTATTATCTCTTTTTATGGGTATTGCTGGCGTAGTATTAACCGGAGCAAGCGGTTCATTGGAAGGAGAGCTGCTACTTTTATAGCGATTTTAGCTCAACCCTGAGAATAAGGGTTGATACTCCTCGGCACCAATACGGAAGCATTTCTTCGGGGTGTATTCCCTTAACCCGATTGTATGCTGTTCATTCCTTCTGTTTGAGAACTATCTCACAAAAGAAGTTATTTGGGCGTGGATAATCCGCATTGCGTAACTCTCAACATGACCAGGCGTTGTGTGCTACGTGCCGGGCAAGAAGCCAGAGCATGCTCGACAATGTCAGGAACGGCCAAGGAGCAGTATCGAAATGTTCCATCTCGCGCTTTCCAATGCGTTTGAAATGCGCACTGAATACCCCGTGTCCTGTCACATTTGAGTGAGGTAAAAGTTGCAGGTCCGGTGTGGCCTATCTAACCATGTACGGGATCTTTCTATCTTACGTATCTTCCATCGTTTCTCCCAGCTGGACACTACATCTATTATATCCGTGTTTCGGCCCTGCTTCTTTTGTGGTATCGCTGATTTCGTTGTTCCATTCCTGCTAGTGCTGCTTTGTGAAGTATGGCTCTGCTGGTAGGGATGTCAAAAAAGTATCGGTATCGATAAGTATCGATACTACTTGTCAATACTTATTGACTTTTATCGATACTTTAATTTTCGATACATATCGATAGTATAGAATTAGTCAATTTCGTTGCCGTTTGACATGCCCCTACACTGAGGCCATCTGTTAATCAGAACCACCAATTACCATCATAATTCGTACTCTGAGTGTCCGATTCGTCCTCGTGGCTCTTCTGCGTTGGTTATTTTGAAAATATGGAAATTCAATTATACCTTCAAATTCGATACTTAAGTATCGATACTTTTAAAGTTTCAATTATTCTGAAATTAGTATAAATTATTTCATTACTAGATTCACATAAATACATGTCAATATTATTGAATGGAATTTTCCACTAGTTCTTGTTTTCACTCATATTTATCAAATAAAATACAGAGAGAAATTTGATGGCATAACGGACATTTTCAAATCAACATAAGTATGAGTTTAAAATACATTTGTGTCTATTTTCTTTACACTAATAATAAGTTAACGACCGTCTAACTTAAGAAGCTTGACAACATTTCATTGATTGATTCGTCGACTTGTTTTTTTTTTTAAATTCAATCACCAAAACATTTCACTAATCGATACCCTGACCTATCAGAGTATCGATACTTCAAGTTAACTAATTATTGTAAAATAATTAGAATTTATAGTTTGTAAATATTTACTAAATTTTGATCATTTTTAATTCGAAAGAAAAGTTATATTCCCTATACTTTCCGTTTTTATCAATTTGTTGCAAACGAAGTATTAAAAGTTGATAAATATTTCGATACTTCGAAACTTAAGATTTCTTAATATACTCAATCAGTAATTTTACAATTATTAACACCCAAAAAGTAACATCAGAAACATTGGGTCGACAATATCTTGGAAGATTGAAAAATAATTTACAAATACATTAACAGATGTCGCCAATGTATATTTTCGATACCAATAAGTGTCGATACTTTTCTTCGATATTTGGGTATCGAAAGTATCGAAGTTTCAAATGTATCGATACCAAGAAGTAAGTATCGGTACTTCGTGAAAAGTTGACATCCCTATCTGCTGGTACCTAGTATGCTCTGACTGCATTTCGCATCTTCCATCAATGGTAATTTGTATATTTATTCATTCAAAATAGGAATATAAAATATAACTTAACATGAGTGAAACAAGTAAACAAATATTATGAAAGAAAACCAGTAAAAACCAGAGCCAATCCTAAAAATATCATATATCCCCGATATAATCAAGAAAAACTTATCTAATAATTTTCTCTCTTCATATTAGATGAGCTCTTTTCCCCCCGGAGAACAACTGAGAAGATTGCAGTATCCGATTTTAATATCATTCCACTCGTGTTATCCGCGCTAAAATAATATTTGCACAAGATGAGGCCGGTTTTAATTCGCCACCAAAGCTCGTTCATCAGCATCATTATTTTCATGCAAATGTGATTTATCTGCCAGGTCCGGACGCATCTTTCCCGTCGTTATTGCCACACGTGTGGACATTGTGCCAACCGTGCATACATTTCCTAGTTTGTTTTTAGAACAATATAAACTCGCAATTGTACCCCGGTTGGATGTGTAAATGTTCCGATTTCAATTAACTACATTTACGCATCGGCATAATTAATGCATGGAAATAACATTGAGCATTGACCTGGAGGTTTGTAACTATTTTGTTTGCGAAACCTTTTAATTGGATTTCCAGACATAACTTCAATTTTTAATTGGATAATATATCTTCATCGAAGTTGCTGTGAAGAAAACAATTTGATAATTCAACAAAGCAATGGCGCAACAAAAACGTACAAAAAAAAACAGATGTTCACAGAACTGGCAGGAAATAAAAAGGGAAATGTTCAGCATTATGCTCAATTAGTATTCCATGCAAACATCGAGCAGATTGTGCAGACATTTGCATTATTATAATTCAGGAAATTTTTAATCAGAATATTCCTAAGCTTATTACGTTTGCAGATTAGTAGGAAATGCATTAATGAGGGAAAGAACATATTGTAACAAAAAGATTACAATGGAAATTCTTTGAAAAACAATTAATCTTAAACTGGTCGTAATGTGGTCATTCTAATACTGAAGCTAGTGATATCGATTTTAACCTCTGTGATCTTAGCCATCAAACATATTGGACTAGCATAAGTTTTTTTTTAAGTGTGTCACATTGGCAAGTGCTAAGTATTGAACCGAATGTAGTCACAACATCGTTCATAGCAAATTTTGAAGAAGACATTGAAAAAACATATTTATATACATATTTATATACATATTATATACATATTATATACATATTTATCTGCGTTAAGAAATTGAGGCTAGCACACGTGCAACTACCGAAAATATACAAATGAACTTCAATTATTTTCATAAAGTATATATTACGTAAGAGATAAGCAACCTGCGGCCCGCGAAGCATTCTGATCCAAAGAGGTCCCCTTTATTTGAGATTTTGAGACGAGGGTCGAGTACAAGGAAAACATCTTACATCAGAGACGCAGATGGATGTACGACCGGCAAAAAAATTCAACATTTTTTACTGTTCCTATCATAAACAGGTTGCTCATCCCTGCATTGCACCGATACCAAAATCAAAACAGTTATTTAGCAGAGGTGTTAGCCGCTTCTTTTTTACATGTTGCTTGTTAAATTCAAGAAGATTATATATTTATGCTTTACTGAAGTAATTCGAATGATTGCCCATAAACGCACTAAATAAATATCACGCCTCCGATTTAACGATTTCGAGATGTAAACATTCCAAGAAAAGGAAAGTTGGCTGTTTTACGACCACGTCACTCGATTTTCAGATTAGTTGGGCTTAAACCATGCAAGTAGAAATTTTGTGTTAATTGTTTTTAAACGCAGTTTGAAAACGAAGCCTTCAGGCGTCAATCAGACAATAAATCATGCATTGTCAGCATGTTTATTTGTATATTCAGAGTTTATTCATAGTTCTATGCCTGATTAATATATTAAGTTTCGTAACATTTGGTCATCTGGAATGTTCCACTTTGGTCATCGTAATTTTTATTTCGCTTCTTTGGTACCTTCTGGTGGCCTGTTCATGTTGAAATTTCGTTAAATTATCTGCATAATTCTCCTGAATCATATGTGACCCTTCTGACTAAAATATATTTCTGCAGATAATGTTAACCTTTGTGTTTTTTATATTAGTGCTATTGTTTCTTTTTCGCAAATCCTCTAATTTTTCGTCAAACCTATGAAATGTCTTCATGTTTACTCATAACAAATGGATGTATCAACATTTCTGACAGATGTGCCTCTTCAAACCTATGTTTTCTTAGTTTTTTATGTGTATCTTCAATCACATATTTTCGGGAAAGTGGAGCCTTTTTCCACTTTTTCATTAATACTACGTCATTAAGAAACTCTTCTAGTTTATTCATGTATAGAGAAAATCACAGGAGCCTCTTCCTTACTACATGACATTTGGGGAAATTTTTTGTAACTTTAATATTGCATTTTGGATTGTTTGGTGACGGATTTTTGTTAATGGATTATACCAAATGGTGCTAGAACCCTTTAGCAATATATGGGTGAGGAAACATAAGTGTCTATCTTGTGTTTCTTTTTTAAATATTTGTTTCTCGCTTAATAGTTAACGTTTAGTGAAAAATAAGAAATAATTCAATTTATATGCGTATTAGGTAGAATTGGCATGGTTATTTTCTCCAACAGGTTAGCTGATGATTTCTCAAGGTTTGACCTATCGCATACTTGCGCTTCGTTGATTGCTTCAAATGATGACTTCAAATGACAATGAAAAGAACACTGTGGATGCTCAATGAAAGTTAATGACTTTGAGAGCCGATATATCTAACCATGAATCTAGAAATTCTAACGATGGAAATAAGGCGCGAAAATTATTCGTAGACCCTTTGCAATAAAGACTTCGGGAATTGATGAGAGACTTATCAGAAAGTGTGCTACATTATTAGACGGAGTTAAATCGGGGTACGATACTGATTGTTCTAATTTAAGGAATATTGTAGGAATACTGCGGTGTTATATATCGTCTTATACCCATATATGTTTTAGAAGGGGCAGAGCATCATTTGACATGAAGACATTTTATAGGTTTGACGGAAAATTAGAGAATTTGCGAAAAAGAAAGGAAATAGCACTAATTAAAAAAAACTCATGGTTAACATAATTTGCAGAAATATATTTTAATCAGAAGGGTCACATATGATTCAGGAGAATTAGGCAGATAATTTAACGAAATTTCAACATGTTCAGGCCACCAGAAGGTACCAAAGAAGCGAAATAAAAATTAACAATGACCAAAGAGGAACCTTCCTGATGAACAGATGTTACGAAACTCAATATATCAATCAGGCATAGCAAGCACTATGAATAAAGTCTGAAAATTTCAACTTTCTAGCTCTATTGGAAATATTTATGAGGCAAATTTGATGGGACCACTGCGCGTCGTGACAATTACTCCGTAAAGAAATTATCGCTTCAATAATCGAAATAACTATCCGCCTACGACCTCATTAAAAAGTCCTCACCCCTTAGTAATTCCTAATAAAAGACGTATGTTCCCATAGAACTTTGCAAACTATTGCAGAATCAAAGCATAGAATTAGTCGCACAGCTTGAGTTACCTTGCCGAATATCAAATTGTAAACTCCCAAATTACCGTCTGCGCAATCACGTGAAAAACTTTCTTGCGGCCTCCTGCAATTCGACAGTAGTTGCTGGCCGGCACCGGCGAGTCGAAAGCCTTGCATTGCGGTCAAACGCCTGCCATAATTGGAATGAGCGAAGTGTGAAATTTAATTACGAATCTCGCTACTGCACTGAATTTTGACCAAGTTGCATGGCCTCATAGAAAGCCGCCGCGTAATGGAGTTTACATATTCATCGTGTGGTTGAAACGCAATGGGCGCAAAAAGGCTGTGCAAACCATGTCTGAGTACACGCGTGAATTGCGCGAACAATGGAATCGATATTTATAATAACAAGGGTGACATAAAACCGGGATAAACGTCGCGCTTAATTTGGCTTTCATTTGTTAGCGCCGGCACATAAATTCGATATGTGTGATGCCAAGATAATGTGTCCGAGGGGAAGTCATTATAAACGTGAATGATATTCGTGGAAATAAAGTGAGCAAATTATGTTACCATGAAATGTAACATTGTATAAGTTTTATAACTATGATTGGTCAACATACATGGATTTAATAATTTTCCCTAACTTACAAATTTGAAGTTTGAACCCTCTGTATAAAAGAAACCAAACTAAAACTTTTTCAAAACTTGGCTTTCGGTAGTTGATTCGGAGTGTATACTGGTGAACGTGAGCCAAATTTAGACGGCGAATACCTCAGAAACTAACAATCCTCTAACTTTTCTTTTTTTAATTTGTGTATTGTCGCAAATATGTGAATCATATTCAATAGTCATGTCAATTTTTCACGAAGTATCGATACTTGTGGTTATCGATACTTTTGAAACTTCGATACTTTCGATGCCCAAGTATTGAAGAAAAGTATCGATTTATTGGTACAGTTATCTTCCAGTATATTATCGTACCGATGTTCTGTGAAGTTACTTCATGAGAGTTTGAAAATGACAAATATCGCGGTAATTCCTAAGTAATAAAATTAATAATTTAAAAATTACTAATTGAGTAAATTAAGGAATCGACTTTGAAGTGTCGAATCTTGTAATTTATCAACTTTTAATACTTTGATTGCGACGAATTGTTACAATAAGAAAGTGTAGGGAATAGAACTTTCTTCAAAATTAATATTTCCGTGAATAAGTGATAAACTATTTTGAATTATAGCTTAAAAAACGTAATTTGAGTATTAACTTCCAAATGTTTCAAGATTGTCTCGTGCATTTGCGTTTAAAAGATTTTACTCATTCATCACTGCCCGCTCTTGACATTTAATAAATAAAAACGTATTCAATCGTATTAGATCTCAAAAGGATCACACATGTCTTCCCACACAATTCGCGGACTTCAAAAACTCAAATTAGTCGTCGTGTTCGTTCATGAGTGTTTAAATTACTTGGTTATTTGTTTGTTTGAACGTGTAAATCGCACGTGCAAGTTCCTGTTGCATACGCATGCAAAATCTAGCAAGTCCAAACATCAAGAGTTGTTGCTTTTAAAAAGTTCGTTATGCGATAAAAAATTCTTGTTGTTGCTTGTTTCATTGATAAATATCATTGAAACAACTAATGAAAACTGAAAGAATTCTCACTCATCATCTACAATACTCGACCAATTCGTTGACTACGTCGTATTTGTTGTTGCCAAGACGGTCGTTATCTTATTGTTAATCTAAACAAAATAGGCACAAACGTATTTGAAGCGCATAAGTATGTTGATTTAAAAATGTTCGTTTTGTGATCAAATTTCTCTTAGTTTTTTATATAATAAATATTAGTGAAAACCAACTAGTGGAAAATACCATTCAATGTAGTAATGAAATAACATTATGATATAATTTCCATATTTTCAAATTTACCGACGCAGCAGTGGGGTCGATCGACTCTGTCGCTCAAAATACGATTACCATCATAATTAATGGTTGTGATTAACAGATGGCCTCAGTGTAGGGGCGTGGCAAAAAGTATTCAAAATGACTAATTCGATACTATCGACAAGTATCGAAAATTAAAGTATCGATAAAAGTCGATAAGTATCGACACGTGCTATCGATACCCATACTTTTTTTGACATCCCTAATATTCACAAATGTCAATATGACAAAGAATATTGGACTCTGGCTAGGCATAGATAACTTATTAGAATTATGCAAACCTAAGCAAAAACGGCACTATAAACAGGAGTTCAGCCTCCTGAAAAAGTCAGTTCGTACAAAGCCGCCGCCAGTCTTCTTCTCTTGTCCAATGTGCAGTGCCCAAGAAAAGATTTATAAAACCTTTTGGGGAGTCTTTCAATAAATACTTATATTTGCACTTAGAAATATTTTCTATTTCTCTGCCTTGCCTTTCTATCCGGTAGTCACGCAAGCTAAGCCAAGCGAGTTAACTTTTACGCAAAATTCTCGATCGACACAGTATTCTTTGATCTTGAGAGATATGCTATTTTTATTTTTATACTTTGCATCTTTGGTTTATATTTTGCATCTGAAGTTGCTTTTCCTGAGTACCAAAACAGTTTTAGAGCTATATGCGCCCAAGATCTCCCTATTTCACGAGATTCCCAATATGTTTGTTTTACAATTAGGCCGCATTTGAGATATACGTCTACGGGGAGATTATGTCGAGATACAAAATCAGTTTCATAATTTTTGGGTCAATAGTTATGCAACTCAAATTTCATTTAAAATGAAACAAATTTTGAATTACACAAAAGTCAAAATATGATTGCGTTTAGTGAAAAAATAGATAATATCATAACAAGTAAGCAAGCAATTTTCATCATTTCTTATACCGGGTGATTTTTTGCGGTTAATACTTCAAATATCTCAAAAAATTAACTCTCTGTGGAAAAATGTAGGTAATTAAAATATAATTCTTTCCCGGGGGAAGGACGGAAATAACTTTGAAATATAAAATGGACGCTCCTATTTCTTATTGTGGATTCAAATTATTCGGTTAAACGTATGTAAGATTTCTTCAAAACATTTTCTGTATACTTGGTTCTGTAATCAATGAAAATCAATTATATGGATTCAAAAAGATGACTATCGTACTTCAATGCACTCTCATTTCATGTTATTGTTCACAACTGAGAAGTGACTATAATATATTTAAACATAGTACACGTTACATTAGACTGTCTGTTTCTCCCCGTACTCTTCGTAAAAGTTCGATTTCAAATATATAGTAGCAAAACAGCAATAAAACGAGTTTTTCGGAACTCTTAAAGATTTCGATTTTATCAAGAAAACTAAGTTTTTGCGCTGTAAACCAAATATATTTATACTACATTACTATTAAGGCGCACCTTAATCTACAAGCTTCTGATTCGTATATTCACAACTGAAACCCTATTTCAGCATAACGTGTTTATGTGGAGCTCATTGCATGCTAGGGTGGAATATGTCACAACGAAGTCAAGAATTCAATATATTTATATAATATTAGGAAGAAATATTGGTTATACAATAATATTACGGATTAAGTAATTTATGTAACCAGCATCACACAGGAGATACGTGTGATGCTGGTTACATAAATTAAATAGTAAATAGTAATAGGTCATTTAGGTCTACATTTCAACGAATGATATTTATTAATTATTGTAAATACTCATTAGTCGAATAAATATTCCATAATCAATATTACACTTCACAATAGTATTTATGCAACCATCGTTAAAGTATGTCTTTAAAATTCATGTCTTTAGGGTAGTCTGATAAACAATGTTATTTTCATAATCCTACAATGATCACTAAATTTATATTTAGCTCTGAATACCATCTCAATCCCGCCACTCCTTTTTCTTTCAAAATAACTGTATAATACAGCGTTTCCCCATCTATTTTGACGGAGACCCTAGAGAGTGCGACTATGATATTGTAAAATAATTCGCACCTTATGAAAAAAGCGACATTTATTTGCAAAGCAAGTAACTTAGATACTCTTAAATATGGTAGCTTTATGAATGGGTACGACTTCTAATGTCACCAGGTTAAGTTCATCAGTTACGTTGATCAAATTCAGCTTAATTTGCTTGTGGATAGGTTAGGTTGGTTTCGGTTACTTTTAGTTAGGTTATGTATTGCACTCATTTAAAGAATTAAAAGAATGCTAAACAGCACAGAGATGAGAACATGTGAGCAATAAGTGGAAAGATAATACGAGACCGGGTGCGTACGAGCATAATAAGGGAAATAAGTGACATCGAGGATATCGTCAGACGCAGCAAGACGAGAACAAGAAAGTCATCGACTCTCAAAAACAACCTGCCAGCAAACTTGCATTCGCCCGATCCTCACGTATGCTAACGAGACAAGGGTTGAAACATCAAAAAGCAAACAAACATAGGTGACCCTATGTGACCGAATACGAAGCGACACCATAAGAGCTGAATTGGACGTAGAAGACATAGTCAAGTGGAACAGGCACAGAAGAAGGCAATGGAACGATCACGTCAACAGGACGGTAAACAACAGGATGGCAAAATGGGCAAAGACCAATCGCCCCGCCATCAAAAGATCGGTAGGAACACCACCGAAGAGGCGGTCAGAATCATGGAAGTCAACGTCGAAAGAAGCATGAAGCACCACAAACTGGCATGAGACTACCGACAAGGAAGAGGAGAAGGAGGAACCTGCCAGTAGAGAAGAAGGGGAGAAAGACACCCTAAGCATGGAAAAGCAGTTGGGCCTCGACATCAGAAGCCGATTAGAACCGAAGATAAACAGACAAGTGATTATTTAAGAAAAGAAGAAGAAAAGAATTTTAAGTACGGCATTCTATAAATTGTACTAGAATTGAATAGAACTAATGACTAAAGCTGTCGATGTTATTCTTTAAAAACCATATATTTCGTAAATACACATTTTCAGAGTTTTGTACTCTTTGTTAGATAATTTCGTAGTGCAGGTATAGAGGGGAACCCATTTAGACAATCCATAAGAACGGTCGTGGAGGACTTTCTGGAATGTATGTTCACATATATAATCAACCACACTTTCTAACACTGAAGATGGGACATGTAACTTTGACCCGGCCCGATCTGATCTCGCTACTAACGGTATAATTCTGCTTACTGTGCTCTCCAGACTGTGTATATGGTCATATATGTTAAATGGTCACACGGTGGTCACCCATTTAACACCCTACTACGTCCAGCGTTGCTTAACTGAGGTGATCTGACGAGCACCGAGTTCCACAACACGACAAGATACCGTAAAATATACGCATACATATAATTTGGCAATTTAGTGTGAAGTTAAATTTACATATTTGAGAGCATACACCGCTCAGTGGCGAATTTCGTGTCTAAAGCTCGACATAAATCTATAAATTTGGATTTTACCTATTGTAAATATATTATTGGGGTGTATTTTGTTTCATTTTCGTTTTGTTTGTGGAGAACGGGACCCCTTTATTTCTTAATAAAGGAATTTGATTTTAGTCTGAAAATTCTGGTAAATTCTTGAGTGATAATTTTATATTTAGGCTCAAAATAAATCAGAAAAATATAATAATTCAGATGATTGTAGATAATATCACCCATTCATTTAATGGTTTGTTCGGGGTGGGATTCATTTACTTGATGATATTGTTGAACGTCACAGAAACAAGACTCCCCCCACATAAACAATTAAGTGTGTGATATCTGAAAGATCATATTGTCACACTTAGTGACAGCCGGAAGTTTCCATTGTTTCAATGTTTGACATTATAGATTGGATTTTGAAATATTGCGGAATAACAACAATAATTGCCGATGCATCATAAGTTGGGCGTCAATGCTGACCAACTTATATATGAGGTAATTAATTGCATTGTCAAGTTTATAATTGTCGAAATAATTGACAACAAACGGCGTCACATAGTTTATACTTAATTAGGACTTAAGTAGTTCGATAAGTTACCAGTGAAGCAAAAGTGAATCGCGAGCAGAGTTGTGTGGAGAGTGAATAGATAGCGGGAATAATTAGTCAACAAGTAACAATAAAGAGTGCTATACAGTCTACATTGTTGTCGATGTCCTGATCCCGGGTAATACACGGTACCCTCGGAAGAGTCAAGTCAGAGGGCCGTGACAATATTTTTAAAGTAATATAAGCCTAAGCACAAAATGCTCACTGAGAAAATATATCTCGCCCTTAATGAGGTCGGGCTACAGATGATATCATTAGATAAAGGGTGCTCTAATGAGTAGATTTGTACCAAATTTATTATTACATTGCCGCAGAAATTGGCCTTTTCAGAACCATTTTAATGGATTAGTTTTAATAATTTAATTAAATATCGATAAAAATACAAAAAAAAGTAATTTTGCAGGAATATAAACGAAATATATATTCGCCCTTAACTTTGTTATTGGTGCAACTAACATTACGAATGCCTCATCAATCTCAGCTATACTAGACTTCAATTTTACGAGATAAACTAGAATAATGCTTTAAACGACCTTCAAAATTTAAGTTATTCATTAATATAATCCTCCACACCCGAACTATAAAATTTTATAATAGCCTTATATCACTTTTAGTCATAAAAGCAGATCATAAATATCCCGTATGAATATTTTGTTTCGGTTAATTCAACTCTTCAATAAAATGGCATACAAGTAAATCAGATTTTATAAATCAGTAACAAATATTACCATTTAAATTTAATATTCAGATATGATTATGGTAGCAATTATTGTTATAATTAAAGCAATATTGAGTGTTCAAAATACAATAAATTAATGACGTGTAATTGGATAAATTAATAAAGGAATGTTGCATGCCGATCAAATGCCTATAACGTAAAAAAAATAAATATATCGGATTATATCAGGTAAATTCTGTACTGTACTCAATTATATTTGATATGCATATAAAGATTTTCAGTAGAAAATATGTCAATGCTACGATTCATACTTTTTATTCAAGTTCGCAGAATTCGTACTACTGTAGAAGTTCTTGTGAAACGATTTAGTTTTCCACTGGTTCTGAAATCTGGAACTGTTTC
>WSZQ02069546.1:1656-15138 GCA_019419845.2 Weissflogia rhopalogaster
TCTTCCTCAATCTAGTTCTTAGGGATTACTTCCCCATAAACAAGCATGAGAAAACAGACGTGTAAAATGATAGTAAACTTTGTTTTCTGTGTTAAGAAATTAACAAATTTTAGTTTTTAATTATTTTTAATCGCCGCGATAAGCTTAATGGAACGTTACAAATTTCAACATTGTGATCGATGATGTCACGCCGCTCTCAGCGATGTTTGATTAATTATTACCTAATTATAGGTTAATTAACTGTTCAATGAAACTATAATCGATTCGGTTTTAAAATTTTATAGCACTGTTACTGCGCGCTACACCATGCAATCCGCTAAAAACCGGGCAATATGCTTAAAATTGCTGAAAATAATGATGGAAAAAAGATTGATAAATAAAACGAAGATTAAAAATACAAAACATACGTCTGCAACCACGTTAAATCTTCTTTAATAAGATAATTTTATAGCACTTTTACTGCGTTCTTCTTCGTGCAATCCGTTAAAAGCTAGGCAATATGCCTAAAAATATTTAAAAACATGAAGGAAAAAGAATGATACATAAATACAAACATTAAAAATACAAAATAAACGACTACAACTACGTTAAATCTTTTCTAATAAGATAATATTGAAGCTCTCCAGTTTGCAATAAATATTAATATTATTTATTGTAACACTGTTACTGCGCTCTAAACCGTGCAATCCACTAAAATCGGGGCCTAAAATTTGTTAAAAATAATGACGGAAAAAGATTGATAAATAAAAACGAATATTAAAAATACAAGGCGAACGACTGAAACTACGTTAAATCTTCTCTAATAAGCCCTAATCGAATTACGAAGATTTCTTTAATAATTATGATTATCCTTAAAGTGGTTCTTTGTTCTCAAAGACGATGTGGCAGAATATTACCGCTGCGCCGTATTTTTACGGTTACCCAAATGGGTAAGCAGCTAATACACGGGTAATTTGTGGATAGGTTTTAGTTAAATTATACATCCTCGTATAGATTATGCGTTGTGTGATTGCAGGTGAAAGCAACCTCGCAGCGCCAATTTCTATAATCATCAAATAAACGCTCGATAGTTTATCACATTTTCTCGATTACCAATGCATGATGGCGCTAAAGACCAATATTAACAATCGCTGAAAAATTCAGTTCATATGAAATGAACGTATAAGGTGCATGCATAAATAAGATTTGAAATCAGATATATAGATGCGTTTGATTTCGAGGGAACGAGGGAGAAAAAAAAGTCGTCGAAAAAAAACGCGGAGGTCGAAACACATGTTTTCGGGTTTCGCTTGTATTATTCCAGGGCGTGATTTCGAAATTTCGACTTAATCGTAAATTATAAAGAAGACAATACATCACACAAGGCTAGCGAGGCGAGTGTCTTGTGGTGGCCACCCTCTCTTCCACTCCCTCGACGAGACACTGTAGAAAACGTGACATTTTTCGTATGCGCTCGTCGTTTTTGATTCTTTGACGACTTGAAGATGTCCTCCTGCTGCCAATGCAGATGTGGCCGGCGCCACTATCCCGCTGTGGATAAAAAGAGTCGTCACTAGTCACCAAGGGTGTGTGTGTGTGTGTGTATGGAAAGGGACACATAGTAGCGACGTGTTTGGCTTTCAACGCCGCTGCCACGCTACCACCAACACCACGAGGATGGCTCGACGATATGCATAAATAACGCTTTGACATAACAAATCAGAGCCGGGCGTGAGTGGCGCACGGCGCGAAACAATTAAATATTTGAAGGCGGTTTGGGTCAAGCAGTGGCTAGAGGTTAATAATTTAATCGAGTGGCTTTTAACGCCACCCGGAGAGCAGCGGGATATCTCTCGCATACGAACACATAGATTGCTACGAACCCCTCTGACACCCCCAACCACCCCAGGTGTAGCCACCGTCCTCCTCCTCTCGCTTCAGACATGCTGCCGCTGCCGCCGACGGCCGTAGGCACCCCCCACGTCAACTGGTAGCCGGGGCGCGCCGCCCACGACTCTTCTTTTATTCAGCAGCTGGAGAGCTCGAGGACTTGACACCTGGTCGTCGGATTGATTATGGAACCGCCGGGGATTTCCAGCAGTGTGATGGTGTGGCGGCGTTGGCGGTGGCGGCGAGATTTACACGAGCCTTCTATAAACAATTCCCGCGCGTCACCGCCGGCCGCCACCGCCTCTGTCACCGCGCACGATAATATACTGAAGTTTACGATAAATATTCAGTATTTGGAAATTTAGGAATCAAAGCCGCGGAGTTTATTTGGAGGCTACAACATAAAGTCTCTTTCCGAAAGTTACTTAGCTTATTGACTTATAATTCGAGGGTGATGTCTCTGAACCTTCGAATTGTAACATGAAGTCTTAGAATGTGTCTTCTTCATTTCTTCATAGGGTTTCAGCGAAGGCCTGTGCATAGGTACGGGTTCTTCCAGATCTTATTCCGAAATTCGCCTATTTCGGAAAAGCCTCCTTAGGTCTTCCCAGTGACGAATTAAAATGGTCTGGGGTCCTTAGGCGCTTTATGTTTGGGGGATCCCAAATATCCCTCACATGGTGATCGTCCTATGGGTAATCCTATGGACATAGAGATGGAGAAGTTCCTGGGTATCATCATCAAGAGTTGATGATTCAAAAGCACATGCGAATAAAAGGAAGAAAAGTAACGAAAACATCGAAACTTCAAAAGGTAGATCCCGGTTTGGGACGTAATCAAATAGGTTCCTAGTTCTTGTTATATATAAATCTACTAGCCGCTTCTATAGTGGGGCTCCCATTCACTTATCTAATATCTAATCCTCCTTAGCGTTTTCCTCTACCTCTCCGTCATTTTGGGCAACATTAAGATACTTGTTAGTGACGAGTCTCCTATTCTCTGTCCATCACAGTATCCCAGTATAGGAAAGATAAGAGTTGAAGAAAATGACATAACCAGAACTATGGCAAGACAGAACTCCTTTACCATCCTTTAAAGAAATCTAAAACTTCATAAGATTTTATCCCAAGTGAATCAAATTAAAGCTCCTCCAACCAAAAATATGCACAACATTTAAAGCGGATATATTACCATTAATTACAACGAAGGAGTTTACGGGGGTATATTATGCCTGATGGTCATGCCATCGATCATGCCTGCGAGCTGCGGTTGCCGACAATCTCCGGGACTTTGGTTTGGGCTAAAAGGCTGTCGCAGACCGGTTAGCAAAGCAAGGCAAACTCGACGCGTCTGCTTGTCACCTCATTGTCGCGTCGCGTCGTTCGCCACAACGTCCCCAACGCTTAGGCCGTGTTGTTGCAGATCAATTAGCGTTCGGACAGTTTGGAAGTTACCGGCGGCGGTGATTTCATTGCATCGACATATCGCAATCTCTCGAATGCCGCCAGCGTATCCTTCCTTTCTCTCCGTCCCTCTGTCGCATACTCACACACGTACAAGCAGACTGGGCTCCATTTTGATACAACTGGGTTTAGCCACTTCAGGGAGAAGCGACACTCTTCAGAGCCTTTTCAAATATGCATCAGGTGCGCGCGTACGTCACATAAGCGCTCTCGCAGAGCCTCTAATATCACGTGTGCGTGAAACAATCTCGCAAACCTTTGTACCCCTCGAGATCAATCCCAGTCGAATCTATAATTCACCATTAATTACCACCTTTAAACATCAAAATTACTAAGTCATCATCTCTACGCCAACTACGGTCATATAATACGTTGTAGAGGGTGTTTCAAACTTGGTTGGATAAATGGGATTATTTTGTAGTTGTGGGTTCAGGTTCTAAGTTCTTTTAATATCACAGGATTTTTATGTCATCGCTTCTGTTGACGGAAAATGGAACTAAATATAACTATTTGGCATATTATAGAACAGCAGTGGACACATCACAAATTAATGATTGATCTCCAAACGAAGTTGAACCAGTAACAACCTTGGAAACTAGTTCCCCGGAAATCCCTGGAAGAAGGATACAAGTCTGGGGGTAAAGAAATATGAAATAAAATAATCTGAAAAGTATTGGGAAACCCTAAAACCTGATCTCATCCAACTGACCTCCGTTGGTTCTCAATGGTTGAGAACAGTGAGTGGGGAAGTGGTACGACATCTTAAGGGGGATGGAACAGGTGGAAATAGTCCAAGATAAAATACCAAAAATGCCAAAAATACCAAAAATACCAAAATACTGTCGCGAATGCGAAAAGCTGATTAAGAAATTCATATTAAATAACAGGAGAACCACTTCTGGAAAGTTTAGCCTAAAGGCATATTTTGTGTAGATTAGATGTAAATTTAAGAAACCGAAATAATTCTAGGAGGCGTACAAAGGGCGTATCGATAAGCAAAGCGTGCGGGCAAAATGTTTGCACCACACGAAAAGAGTAACGAACAAACAAGTAACGAAAAACACAAGTGTGTACGTGACTTAAGTAATGCTTGGGAAAACAAGTGGTACCACGCGCCATGCAGATGGTAAGAACTACGAGACCGCATAGGCGGAAATCAGAATATATTCCAATGACCAAGGAGCGGTAGAGACAATCAGTTAGTTGTTGGACAGTTGCTTACAAGCAGTGAGTTAGTGAATTGGTAGCGGCTTGGACAGTCGTTACAGTAGACTCGGTTAGTCTTAGTTAGTTTGGACTTAATTTGCGAGCTAGTATGTGACAAGTTGTTCGGTCATGTGTTCTTGTGTTAAATCAATATATTATGTTACAACTATTCGTGTGTTATAAGCGTGTTCATCATCTTGAAGCCAGCCCCATAGTCTTGCACCCCACAGCCTAGCCAGCCAGCACGAGTGAAGTACTAGCGCGAGAAGGTACCTGTTTAGTTTGAACAGCCATGTAGAGCCAAAGAGCAGAGAAATCATCCACGATCTCTGAATTGTCCTCGTTCGGTCCAGATTTATCAATCAATAAATGGTAAGTACCATTTATACGTATCCCCGGTACAACGCTTTTTGATACAGCCAAGCGAGTAAAAAAACCCGTACACACCTAATGCAACATTTACTAGAGCGCACACACCGAATGTGACAATACCAAAACTGGGTAATGACATGAAAGTCTCCCAACTAACAAGTAAACTATCACTTAGAAGGATGATCCTTCCTTCAAGGAAGGAGGATCAAAGTCCAGGGGTAAAATGTGAACTAAAATCATCTCACAATTAGTGGGAGACTCTAAAACCTCATCTAAACTAACTCAGATCCGTTGGAGGTATTAAGTAATTCAAGACAATCTTGAGAATGAAGGTCATCCGGCATCCAACTTCCGTATCAATGGATCCCGACCTTCTCAAATGCACGAACTGGTCTTCGTACAAGTTCGTATAAAGTTCGTGTTTTGATGTGGAATGTTTAAACATGACAACTAGAGCGTCGTTGTCAAAGTATAGAAAACAAGTGCGGATAATGTTTGAATCTCAGTTGGCCTTTCAATACGTCCGGAGATAATTGCGAAAACAAAACGAAAAATTTCAGAAAGCCAAATTAGTCTCGACATGTGTCCTTTACGTTCCTAGAATCCACTAGAATACCAAGTTAGCAAAATCTACCACAATGAATAACAATTCCGAATTGAAGAGATTGGATCGGCATGAGAAAGGCCAGCCGATCGCGGGGCGGCGGGTCCACAAGACCCTGAGCCCCATGGGCATGTCGATGGCAATGCACGAGGTACCGTGGATGCAGCTGGAGATGATGCAGTGCGGCTGCAAGACGCCCGGTTACGGCGCGTCGACGCCTGTCGGCTACGCGATGAACGCCACCAACTACGACGGCAGCCCTTGGATGCCCACTATGCAGGGCCCGCATCAGCAACAGCCGGCTATGCGCGCGACCCAGCAGAGCCCGGCGATGTCGAACATGCAGCTGGACAGCGCCCTGCCGCAATCGTTTCTGCCGCTGCAGGTCGGCAATCCGGTGACGCCGCCGTCGTTCGAGCAGACCGCCTCGCAGGCCGGCCCCTTCAATCCCTTCTGCCAACCGATCTTCCCGCCGGGCTGTCCCATACCCGGTTGCCCCGGCTCCTATCCCGGATACCAGCCGCCAAGCAACATTCCGCCGTCGATGTGCTACCAGCAAGAGTTCCATATGAGTCCCTCGTCGCAGGGCGGCTACGCTGCCCCTACCAACCGTTACCGCACGAGATAAATCTTTTTGTAGCCGCATTGAATAACATAAAAATGGATTCGGGTCAAATGTGATTGTTATTGTACATTGTGATAACAACACCTGCCACATGCAAATAATCAGTACAATCGACATGCAACGACACTCTGGGGCCGTGACGTCTTTCCATTGAATGAAAGGAATGGTTTTTGTTGCGTTTGAAAGAGCTGAGGATGTGGAAGAGGAAATGTTACCCAAGTTTTTTGGTTGGTGATTTTTAATTGCACTATAACAAAATACATTTTGGTAGGATCTTATTGGTGTTTTTTTTTTGTATGAAATGTTTCCTTAAAAGTATATATCACAGGTGTTCCTGTCTGTTTCCTTTCAACTTTCCAGGCTTAAAATTTTTACCGGGTTGGCACTGATTGTTCTTCCTGAGACGCATGATCTAGTCCCGGGTAGATTATTAAAGACACTGGCATTGCCTATGAACTGTCATGGCACAAACTTAGGTTCTAGTATAGACCTAACCTCTCCAGACATACCTGGTTTTCATACCTGGCATACGTCATATACTGCTAAGGGGTATACAAAATCGTGTAAAGGTGACCCACAAGTGGTATAAGGGATTCTCCTTAGTTAACCACGAGTAGACATGGACGAAGCTCAACGGGTAGGCGTCCGCCTGTAATCTCCTAATCTCTGGGCTTTCAAGGACTTATTGCTCACCGACAATGAGTAGTTGTCGGCCAGCAATCTTCAGGTTTCTGTTCGTTCAAGAACTGAATGCGGTCAGTGCGTTTAACGCGTTACAGAAAGTGCAACCATCTCAGTACATTTCTTTTCTTTCTTCCTGTACCCGCCTAGTCACTAAGTAGGGAATCCTCCTCTTTGGCCTGTGTTTATTCCAGAATATTTCTGGGTACGTTGAGCATATGATTTCCAATTGGGTAGGTTGCTAGCCTTGAATAGAAGAAGACTTCTATAACTCAGTATACGTCACCGTTTACTTTACGTCGTAATGACACCTCTGTGGGACCCAGTGCATTCACCGCACTACGACAATATTGATTAAGCCTGGTATCCATAGACATTCTCTGTAATTTTCTAATCCTCTTCTAAGAATGCGTATACACATCTGCAATTCAGTGCTGCATATAATTGAAATAAACTGAACTAACCAGAAAAGTTTTCCTGGAAGATGTCTATGAATATCTGTAGGACTTCACATTATACCTCCCTCCTACACTCTCTATCCAGTTTCTAGAAAACTACTAAAACTTACTTTAAGGAAGAATATTATGTGAATCCGGACGTATTCCTGGACTCTTCACATTTCAGACTCCTTCAGAGACTTTATCTTTTCGCTCTGTTTCAGGTAACCCGAGAAAAATAGGTCACAGGGACAATGGACCAAAGGAATACATTTTCTATAACCTACAAGTTTTCATTTACAAGGCACCCATGTGTTTCCCATCCAAATATAGGCACATTTCGAAATATGCCATGGACCACTTTGTCAAGAGAGGGTGAGGAAGTTTCTGGTGGTGGCGGTGATTTTGGCCAGCGGCTGCGTTTGCGCCACCATCTGTGATTAGCAAACAGCGGCTGCAATTGCTAACACAGGCTAATGACAAACAACGCTCCGGGGCGTTCATTCTTAATCAGGGGTACACGTTCCTTCCGGCAGTATGCAAGCATCGATGTCGGAGCGCGCGCGCAAGCCAAACCTCTCCACCATGCCAACCGCGCCACGTCGCTACCGTTATTATTAACAAAGTGTGCGTGCAAAGTAAGTATGGACTGAACTGGTGTGTGCACGGGCCGGAGCAACGCCAGCGTCCCCGAAAAAAAACTCTATTAAAAAGTTACCAACACCGAATGGGAGCTGTGTTAATTTTAATTTTGTTTATATTAGACAGCCACCCGATTTGCGGCTGCATGAGCTTCGAGAGGAGTCCTCCTCTCGAAGCTCATACGAACCTCGGTTGCCTTTTTTAATTTTTCCCGTGTGCTCCAGAAAAGTGTAATTTAGCGGGCGCTCTCCTCGTTTTTTTTTGGTTTCGGGAGGACCCATCTCGGCAGGTCGAATATGATCTGTTTGTCTAAAGGCATTAATAAGAAAATACGTGGTAATAGAATTTTCCGTAGCAAAAAAGGCCCTTCAAGTTTTTTGGATGTGCAATCAAAAAAAAAAACTTTGATTAAAGTAAAGTTGATTTAATTCATACATTTGTGATATACAATTATATTTATATAATTGATGATTCTTCTTAACTAATTTCCTCTGTATTTTCTTCATGGTTGGGTCATATCACCCTGGCCAGCTTGGTGTAAAGTGTATGGTGTGTGTTCTATAATGGCGGCCATCTATTAAGTGGAGACGTAACTATATTTTATTGTCCGTCGACATTTTAAGGCCCTTTCGACGAAATACACATTAATATTGAGTTTTCGTTTTTTTGTTTTTGATGATATATGTTATTTGTTGCTGTTGTTGGCTGCGATTTTGTACATTATGTGTAGTTGAGTGTCTGGTATGTTGTGTATGTGTGTGTGAGTATGTAGACTAAAGGGTGTAAAGTCGATTGTTTAGAGTAAAGTGAGTATGTGGGTGTACATGTTTTGGTGTGAATAATAATAAAAAGATCCCCGCTTCGAGGACTCGAACTTTTCAATTTTTTCAATTTTACTTGTATATTTTAATTATTTTTCTTAATATTTCAAAAGATCAAACAATTATCCACTTTCCCCAATGTGTCCTATTTTTTAAGTGTATTATATTTATTACAAACGAAAATAAAAAAAGACTCGTAAAAAGTGTAAAAATCTACAAATAGTAATTACTTGAATATAATAAAACTTTTCAAATCTAACTTCTTTTAAATATTTCTAACACTTTTAAATATAAGTACAAAGAAATGATAAAAACAGAGCATTCAAAAGCTCGGAAACAATGGAAGAAAATGAAAATCATGTAATAGCATAATGCGCAATAAATTCGTGTCGATTGTTTTTTAAAGCTTAATGCAGTGTTGCGCAACTTATCCTCCCACCCGCCTATACCAACCGGCAGCAAAACGCGTTCGCGCAATGGAAAATAATTGCCGTTTGCGTAGCTGTTTGGATGAATGATTAATACGCACACGTAGTGCAGACGCAATTGCATCTTGCCGCGGCCACTAAATGGCAAGGCATTCGAAAAGAAACGAAGACACGAAGACTACGCGCTGCTACAGCTGTTATTGTAACCGAAATGTGGTGGCGGTGGCGCAAGGGCGTACCGGCAATATACTTTGCCAACATTAGGCAGTTAGCATTCATAAAATAAGAAGCCGCCCGCGCCCAACACTTGCTTGCTTGCTTTAAACTCCGGGACGTAAAACGAATTGTGCTCGAATTGTAATGTAAGTGAATATAAAGAAAAATAAAGCGGGCACAATTTTAAACTGGCGTCGGCCCCGGCGAATCTCTCCCGCGAGAGGAATAGAAAACGTTTCGTGCGCCAATGGGCATGCTCGGAAAAAGTTTCGTTTTCCAATGTGCCAGGTCATAAACTATAACAGTTCTTTTGTTTTTTTTTTTTGTAAATTACGTTATATATTGTGAATTAGATACAGGAGGTTCTAATTTTTTTAAATTGTTTTACAGTTACTTCAAGACTTAAAATAAGAACGTATCTTTAATTTAATGCCCACAGTTTCTCAAATCGTGAATCCGAAACAAACCATATTGAGAAAAATTTAATTGGCTTTCAAATGTTTTCAATCCTATAAATATATCTCTATCCGTTCCCGAAGTAATTATGGTTTTATCAAAAGATAACGTTTAATCTGCTGAAAGTAGTTAATGATCTTGAATATTTTAACACATTGTATCTCGACTAGTTGTGCAGCGAAAGGATCCCAATTAATCCAAAATGGCGAAAATTTAATGCTCTTTCAGAAACTTTTATCCTCATGAATATATTTCGATTCCTTCCCGAAATATTTATGGTTTTATCAAATAAACCTATAATGTACAAAATTCAAATTTTTAAATAATAATATACATTTTAACACGTGATATCTCAACAGTTCCTGGAACCAAAGGATACTAAATAACGCAAAATAAGGAGAATTAAATCCTCATTCAATTGCTTTCAATCCCATAATAATATCTCTGTCCATTCTTGAAATATTAATGGATTTATGAAAAGTTGACCTTTGATCTCCAAAAAACTTCATCCTTTCTCAATAATTTCTTCCCTTGCCTATATCATTTCTTATGAACAATCTACTTTAAGCCTAAACTATGTAATGTGTTGCATACTTACAAATATCAAATCCAACTAATTGGACAACCATTCATTATATACATAATTATATCTTATATTAAAAATTCCAAATGTAAATTCTCAGTTCTTTACAATCAATAATTATACAAGCCATAATTATACGATACATGAATTTCTTTCTCTCCGATCTCTCAATTAATTACACGGTGAAAAAAAGTTTCCTCTAGCATGTCAACGATATTGCTGCAAACAAGCCGATAGGTAGTCACCGACAATTCACATCGATATCGATATTCCCTACAAGCATCTAATAAGCACCTAGTTTTCACAACCAACATGTGCTACCTTGTTACGCGCTAAGCCAAAACCGATAATTATACAATTTATTTTTTCCCTCTCTCTGCGTAAAAGTGGAAATTAAATTGGTAGGCACGCCCGCTTACCCCATGGAAAACCGGAAACGTTTGGGAATGTTTAAATTAATTAGTCACCCTTGCGTTTAACACTCTAATATTTTTTTCACTGCTTCACTCATTAGGAAATAAAAAAAGCGACACACAACTATTAAAGTCACATCAATCATAGAATAGTAATTGTTGTTACATGTGTGAGGATGTAGATGATATGGGGTTTAAGGAAAACTTTGTCCACTTTCGAAATTTTGAATTTTATTATTTGTATTGTCGCGCAAGCGATTATCGAGTTGTCACATTAATTTTTTTCAGTCTCCATGGAATGTGCATCAGGAGCACTTCTCACTTCTTGAAAAATGTTGTTCATTAAGATACAAAAGGAATTTCAATGATTACATTCAGAGCCGTGGAACCATAAAATCAACAAATATTATTATGTATGTGGAGTCGAATGTGGCAATAATCACGATATCATTAAGAACATGTTACTAATTGTTTCAACAATCTGGTCCTAGATAGCAGTCCGATTAAGGCCGCTGGCTAAGCAGCGCACGTGCCGAGGCTCGAAGCGACGAGTAAGATGCCGAAGTCGCATATCCTTGAGAGCCTTTCCAGAACGTTTCAGAACATTCTTGAATCTTTGGTTGTGCGCGAGTCGGCTGCGACTGAGCGTCATCCGGTAACGGGAGACTTGGTTCGTAAACGCGCTAAGTGGGAGTGAGGTCGGGAAAGACCCCGATGACCCATATAATATTAGCGACAGGGCAGTTGGCAATCAGCGCATGTCAAGTTCACAATTGGTGAACATATACGCTCCATAATGGCAATTGATGTGCAATCACATGCTCAACAACGTAAGAATAAGAGTTTAGTCATTGCGAAGTATTTAAGTGTGTCTAACTGCCCGGGTGCTTGAAAAATCTCCTCCAAGTTACTAGTTACCAACTCTAAATATCGAACTACAAGAAGCGTCAACTCCTACTACTCTCTAGTGATCCCTTGTAAACGCAATATGTCTGTTATTTATTGCTGTATATTTTATAATGTTCACATTTTCACAACCGGTCCGTCATAAGCGAGTCCCCCAGGTTAGGTTAGATAAGTTCAGGATCCTGGTATCCTGGTGAATAGCAAATCCTATACAGCGAATCCTGAAATTGTGTTAAATAACGTGTTTCATAAATATGCATCGAAAGGCGAGTTTGACGAACGCTGGAACAGGTGGAAACAAACATTTTAATGTAAGCGTGCTCCAAAATCGTGAAGCATGTGTCAAATTCATTTGGAGCACACTCTTTGAAGCTACTAATGAAACGCATTAACGTACGTATTTTTGTTTCAGTCGTCATGGCTTACTATTAAGACATTGGTAGTAAGCGTGCGTAAAAATCTTTAGGAGCTGCACTCAACAAGCAACTAACGAAATATACCAGCGCACATATTTTTGTTTTAATCGTAACATCCTCCTTATATTAATTCCTTATATGTATAAATAAAGAAGACTTTGAAAGAAACACTTTCTAGAACATACGAAAAAATACCGAATGATACCCGTGTGCAACCGACTATTGTGCAACTGCAGCGTGCCCAAAATCGCCGTTTCTACCCTTGTATATACTATTTAGGACTAATTATCGTTACCATTTATTTATTTCAACATTTGTAAGTTTTATATTTTATTTCCTCAACTATTCACAAGCAAGATATTCTTTCAAGGAAAGTGAGTTCAGGATAAGAATTTGTCAAAATCGAAACATTTAAATTTATTCAAATTGCAGTTTCATACGCATAAAACACATCAAAAGATACGTACGTGTTTGTGCGAGAGGAATTGGGTGGTGGTAGATGTTGGGAAAGGGATTGGGGGGCGGTTGGCAAGCGTCGCCATGCCTTTATTCCACTTTGTGCTTGCCTTGTGCGATGGCCCCGGGTCCTTCGCCGCCGCTGCGCTGCCGCTCTGATGGCGACCGTTCTTTTATGTATGTAAAAGCATGTGCGAAGTGCGGGAGCGATTGCATCCGATCGACGGAGGCGTTTTCTGCTTCGATATGAGTTATGGGCCTCTGGCGGGCCGGCTGAGGCTGCGACGACTTGCCAAACGCCCTCATCAAATATGCAAACCGCCCCCCAAGAAGCAATACTCGATAGTCTCGCGCACGGCCGGGCGAATACGCTAGATTCGGAAAAATACAAAATATCATCGTGCGTTTCATCTTCGCGCCGTTTGCAACGTGAGAGATATTTGTTGAGATGTGTGTGATAAGCTATGAATATTTTTAAGTTAGCTTATTTTGAGTATTTTTGGAAATTAAATATTATAAATACGGAAAAACTTCTAAAGTGTAATGTATTTTATCAAGGTTGATAAAATTGCATAGGTTTGTTTATATTTGATGTAATTATGGCCCAGTGGGTTTAACCACCAGGCACTGAGAAAAAATTGTTACAGACTCATTTGAATTGTCACCCTCCACGGAAATCTTTAGTAAAAGGCGAAAGATTTATTCGCACTGAAGGGAGACCAGAGTAATGATAAATAGCACCAAATTCAGTACATATACCAAAGAGGAACATATAAAAGTTCAGACCTTCAAGTAGCGCCATCTGTAGACGTCAAAAATTTAATTTATTCATTTTTCTTGTGATTTAACATTTTTCCAAAATAAACTAGTTCCATTAAAAAGAAATTA
>WSZQ02069557.1:0-10880 GCA_019419845.2 Weissflogia rhopalogaster
CGATCTTTCCATGTTAAATTTCAATTTCAATTAATTAATTTCTTTGTGTTGGGAAAATCATTACTAAGTACTTTCTCTCGAATATATACATCAATTTCATTTAATAGAACATATCAACAGTAAAATATTCACATTCAAATTGAGGATGTACTTTTATAAACGCGGGACGTATAAAATAGATTTAAATATATTGGAGTATAATCAAAGTTAAGTAATCGATAAATCAGCGACGCGGCATGTGCACGCCGGGCGAAGAAAAGCGCGAGTAAATCCAAAAAATCCAAAACTTGGTAATTTATGTTGAAACTGTTGATGGCGACAATGTAACTTTTCATCGCGGTGTTACCGCCTTTTGTCGGCCTTCGCGTTGCGTAGGTTGCGTTACGCTAGGCGCCTGAGAGGAATCGATGACAATAATTCTATTCGAAGGCCAGTGGGGAGAACTTTAGCAGCAGAACTCTGTAGGATGGTTGCTGAGATGAAGGGGTGGAGAAATGTGGGTGAGGAAGGGTCGGATTCGAAAATGAAAGATCGCTAGATATCTTCGTAATGGATGGTTGAAGCTTTTTTATACACTTCTGGAAATCTTTAATTTTCTTGACTTAAGTTCTTTTTAGATAAAAACCTACTTTTATTTGAAATTGTGAATAATTCCAGAGTTAGGAATCAAATTAGTCTCTGGAAAGGTTTATTTTAGAGCAGCAAAATAGTATCTTAAAAAGTTGTGAAAAATTTTATTAATATATTTCAATAAAATTATACAAATTGGTTGACTTGAACGAAGTGACATCGTATATGACGTCAACTTAATTTTTGTTGAAAAAAGTTTAAATTAGACCAGTAAAAAGAAATGTGAGACTTCTCATTGTGAAGTTTTAAAAGTTTCATGTAGGAAAATGTAGGAGAATTGCAAAAAATGGAAAATATTTCCTGCAATTTTCATGAGAATTTTAATATTTAACTTTTACTTCATTCAAATTAACTTAATTTTTTATATTCACTAACTTTTATTATCAACCGGATACTAAAAGTCAGTTTATTTAATATGTATTCTGAATAAATTCTTGATTACTCGCTTGGTACATAGAAATCAGAATACTGCAAAGTGACACATACACGGTGCATTGTTTTAGATAATTTGAATAATAACTTACTGACTTAACTGACTTAACTTACGCGGACCTAAAGCGTTAGCCAAGGTACGCCGTGTCGTGTCGTTCGTGATAAATTCGCTTAGCTTGACTACTAACTCGATTGGCATTCTACACACAGTTCCAGTACCATAGATGATAATGGGTACTGAGAAAGAGGGTTTCAGGCATTATTTAGCAACCCATTGGTTAATCTTTTAATAAATACACACTTTGCACTAAAAATAATTTCACATTTTTTCTGCTCGACATACATGGGAGCAAAATCAAACGCGTTTAAATTTAAAATTTAAAAAATTTTAAAATCCTCCATTAAGAATCTACCGTATCTAATCCTTCTCATAGACGAGGAGGCATTCTTGTTTGAAGAAATTTAACCTAAAATATGTTTTGCTTGTTAATTCATTTATAAAGAAGAAATATATAAAAGAAAGCAAATATTTACTGCTTACATCAGCATCATTTTATAGACTAAAAGACGTAGCATTGCCCTTTCTCCCAAAAAAATTCCCTTCCATCTTAAGATGAAATAAACGAAGTAGGTCCAAATCTGCAAAAGATGAGCTGCTGTCGCTGTACCAACCACCGCCAAACGATAGTTTCTCGCTTGCTCAGCGAAAAACACCGAAGTGGATTAGCTCTTCACTCCTCGAACCTTCTCCTCTCCTTTCATCTCATCCCTGGACCCCTCTATATCCCTTCAATGTTGCCAATGTTCGCAACGTTCCAGAAAACCGCATGCTCGGTATCCATCCATCCTGCGGTCGCAGCCTCGTCGGATTTGTGAAGTGTGTAATATACCATGTGATGGCAATCATAACAATAAGTCAGCAATGGGCAAATGTGTTTTTTCTTCAATTACCGACAAACCCCATGCGACTCCTCTTCCTCCTTCATCACGGATGGATGCTGAGAATAGGAGCCGCTTATCGAGTACACCCGAAACGCCACATTTCGCTACATATGTATGTAGAGAAATGTTTTACGATCGGCCATCGGCATCGGGAGAGTGTGAGGCGAGGATTCGCTTATCCTTGCACACCTACTATAAATATACTTTCCCCGAATCCACGGACCGAGAATGCGTCGCCACAAAACCGATCACACCGCGCACGATATTACAAATAGTCGCCTGATTTATCGACAGATAATAATTTCCCAATTGGTCCTCGAAAGCCTGGGATTCAGGAGCCGGGAATCTCCTAACTTTTTGCTAATCCCGGTGACATTTATAGAGAGTGTGATATTAATTCCCAGGATTCGTGCATTAATGTCTAATGTCTGATAATAAATTAACATTAGGATTAATATTACTCGGCACTATTGGGAAATTAAGATGAGCTTTTTTGGTAGAACTTTTAGGAGGAAAGGTAATTGAAGTGCTGAAAATTATTTTTCTTCCCAGAAAATAATTATACCTATAAACCCACTAAGTATCTGAAAAATTAGCAATGGTAACATTTTCACTAAATTTGCCGCATACATATTTCCAATTGAGCTAGAAAGTTAAAAATTTCAGAATTTATTCATAGCGCTATGCCTGATTGCTATATTCAGTTTCGTAACAGTTGTTCATAGGTTCCTCTTTGGTCATGGTTAATTTTTATTTCGCTTCTTTTGTATCTTCTGGTGATTTGGTCATATTGAAATTTTGTTTAATTATCTGCCTAATTCTCCTGAATCTTAAGTGACCCTTCTGACTAAAATATATTTCTGCTGATTGTGTTAACCATGAGTCTTTTAAATTAGTGCTAATTCCTTGTGTCTTTTTCGCAAATCCTCTAATTTTTAGTCAAACCTATGAATTGTCATCATGTATCAACACTTCTAGCAGATGCACCTTTTCAAACTTGTGTTTTCTTAGTTTTTTGATATCTATCTTCAATCACATATTTTCGGAAGACTGGAACCTTTTCTTCACTTTTTCGTTAATACTACATCATTAAGGAACTCTTCCAGTTATTTCATGTATAGAGAAAATCACAGGAACCTCTTTTAGTCTCGTTTCCATTGACTTTTTTAGAGTGCTACATGACATCTGGGAAAATATTTTATAACTTTAATAATGAATGTTGTCTTGTGTGGTGACAGATTTTTATTAAGGAATTATGTCAAATGCTGCTCTTTAGTAACATATTGGCGAGGAAACACACTTGTCTCTCTTGTGCTTCTTTTTAAAATATTTGTTTCTCGTTTAATAATTAACGTTTAGTGATGAATAAAAAAGAATTCAATCCAACAAGTTAGCTGATGAATTTTTAAAGTTTATCCGATCGCATACTTGCGCTTCTTTGATTACTCTTTACGCCGCGGCGTGACATTTTTGGACCTTTTTTATAAATCGCCAAGATTATAGTTGTTGTTGGGAACCGTTTTGCACGCTCGCTGAATAATTCCCAAGCTTTTATGAAGGTCAAGACTGCAATTGAAAGATAGTTTAGGATGTGCACATTTTGCGATTTGGGTGGTTTTGAAAAGCGTTGCCGATCCGATGGTAAATTATTTAGGCACGTCAGATGGTACCATCTTATCTTAAACAACCTCCCGCAGACTAGGCTTGCGAGTGGCGTAATTTGCATTGCAGATGTTTGAGCAAAGGTGTGCCTAAGGGTATCGTTTAGTGGCACACCTTGTAGGTCTTGAGAGAGAGCGAGAGATAGAGAGTGGTAGACAGAGTGTGCTCGGATTGGTCCAGGGTATATTCATGAGGTGGAAGGTTGTGAGAAAAAGCGTTGTGGGTGTGTGGACCCCAGCCGATGTAATTGTAAATTTGTGTAAATAAAGTTAGTCACAAGCCATACTTCGACGTGTCTACTTCTCTCCGCAGCGCAATCATCACTGGCAACGAACGGGTAGTTCGTGTCCCGCTAAAATAAAAGACCTTTGGCGTTTTCGTCAAAGGTTGATGTTGTCAGCAAGTGAATAGCCTGCAACAGTTGTTTAGTCTAGACTCCAGAGAAAAGGTATTTAGTGTTTCTTTACGTCGATCAGTCCACCACACTTTTGTAAACTCTGGGCCATTAATTAATACGTTTATGAAATAGGCAAACTGATCCGGTGATAGTTTGAAAGTTAATGACGCAACACTTTAAGCTTTAGCAGCCTTTAAGCTTAGTCTGGTTAATAACAAATTGAGATTTTTCGTATGTAGATCGACCATTCCCAAACTTTAAATAAAACTTTTCAAATCCCAAATTTCTGACATTTATAAAGCCTCTGAATGAATAAAATTGAAAATACAACTAAGAGAAATCAAAAGAAGGCACAAATAATTACATAACAACTTAATACAAGCAGCATAAACCGGAGGCTTTCGTATGGAACGCGATTTGCCTTTCGGATTGCGGTTGCCGCCTGGAATTCCTGTCGGTGGTCCTGCTGGATGCAGATTGTGTCGAAATTCAACGCAGCGTGGCAATCCGAGGCCGAAGCCCTCGAAAACACGAAGTAGGCTGTAGAGTGCTGAAGTGTAGTCGAGTTTAGGAACACCTCATCATTACCTCAATTTCGCTTAAACATGATTCGCCATTAGCGTTCCGCGACAATCCACCGTATTTCGCCCGGCGCTTACACACTTATACACATCAGTCCAACGCTCATACTCGCACATTTGATGACGAAAACGCTCATCGCTCATCGTGTGGATACGGCACACCGACGTCGCGATGATTTGCGGATGATGATGATGATCGTCATCGAGCAATTCATTCGCGCATTTTCCCAAACACTTCGTTACGCGATTAATCGCAATCACAATTCTGCTTTGCCGTAATTGCAGCCTTACCAGGCGTAATTTTAATTACACGCGCCACGTTATTCGCATTGCTATGAAAGTGCTTGAAATGTTTGAAGATAATGAGCAGTGTATATAGTTCAATAGTTTAGACTATTTTTGTTCTAATTTCTAGGTTAAATAGTTTAGGTTGACTGAAATTGCAAATTATAACAACAAGATAGAATGACTGAAAATTGCCGAAAATTTTGAAGTTATAAATTCTTTACGGACGGTAAATCGCTTTTCAGAGTAACGGTCACGGTGCATAGTGTCCGACAATGATCGCATTCTTAGCGACTGACCGCGCGCGCACGTTTTGCAATTTTTGAGGAGTTTTTGCTCAAGATTTTTCATACTAAATATGAAGCTATGAATATGAAACAAACATCAAAATGCTCCCCAATTCTTCTACTTTCTCATGGTATTAAAGTTATTTCAATCCCATTAGGATAAAACTCTTTTATACAGCTTTTAAAATGAGCTGTTTTATGAAATTTTGAATATGATCTTCAAATGGGGGTTTTTCACCCTTATCCATCAATATGCCACATATATCAATTCATTCGCCTTTTTATATACTTTAACATGGTATTCATATTTTTCTAATCTGTTGTGTGCAGCTATCGATTATGCCTTGTTTTATAACATATTTCATGCATTTATCTGTGGTTTTCTTAATAATAATTTTGTAAAAATATTAATTTTGGATTTGGGATGATGGATCGTATGCAAGCGTCATTTACAATTGCAAAGTTTTGTCTTTTCATTTTGAACTTCTTCTGCAATTCAAGGTAACGGTGTTCTATGGGAAGTAAAGCACTTTTTCGTAAAGCAATGTATTAGGGGGATTATGTAAATGATTTCTGGGATGCCTACATTTAGTAATGATTCTAAGCGAAGTTGTCTCCGCAGTACTTATTTTCTTTAGGGAGGTTTTATTTGTATTAGTCATTAGTATGCACGAATAGTCAAGAAGAGGTCTGTAAATTGTTTTATAGATTTTTGTTGCAGTCTTTGTCGAAACCCCTTTATTTGCAAGTATACAACAATGGAGAAAGGGGGTTGTTTTCTTATAAATCAACACATTCTCTTTATATCTTATATATATTTCATAAACTAAACTTATTACCATGGTTAACATTTGTTTTCGAATGAAATTATTTCAAGATTTCATGAATTGCTTTAATGATTATTTATTCCTGCAACGAGCCTATTTTCGTAGTTTATATTTAATGGCATAAACTGGAGAATTGAAAATGGAATCACGCGCGCTCATTGTGAACGTATTGGCGCATAATTTTGGCCCACGCTTGGCTACTATGTGGCGCACAGTGATCAAAAACGCCCATTCTGTTCCACAAATCATTCGCTCATTGTGAGTTGCCTTCACAATTTTTAGCAGTGCTCTTAATCAAGATTTTTTACGCTAAATTTGAAGCTTTGAAGATGAAACAAACATCAAAATGATGCACAACTTTTCTACTTTTTCGTGATATCTATAGAAGTTCATATTTTCTTTGAATAGTTAAAGTTATTATCTATGCGAGACGTCCCGATATTCGCAATTTTTTTTTAAATATTAAATAAACCAAAAAAGTTATTTGAAATTCAAATTAAAACATATATTAATATTTTGTTTAGTTTGAGTAAAGTAAATGATTTATGTTGAGCACTCCTAGTTCTTCTGACATTTTTCGGTTAGGTGTAAAAAACGGACGAAGGATATCCTCGAGAAATATTTTAAGTAACCCCCTTGGATCAAGTAAAGAATACGTCCGGGCTATAATTCATATTTTACGAGTGCGTTTCCGAGCATCGAACAGTTGTTTCCACCGCGCGGGTTCCTGGTTGCCCGTCTCCGACGTTGAACAAACGGCGCACGGTCGTGTTGCTGATGGTGAAGGCGCCGGTAGCTCTAAGTATGGCCGGGTCGAACACAAACAGCACGGCGCCTCCACCGCTCGGATCGCCATGGTCATTGCGTCTATAACGCACGTCCGAGTACATCCATAACCGGAAACTTTGCACATTCGGACAACTCGTAAGACACTTTAAGGCATGCTGTGAGTGCGGAAACTTTGCGCATTGCCGGTTATTTGCTATACATTGTCTTAGGGTTTTGTCTTTCGGAATAAACGTTCTCTTAAAGAAACAAAAAAAAATCGGCGTGTGCTTTTTACAACTTAACTGAAGTAAAAATAAATATATTATTATTATTTAATCATTAATTTCAAAAATTTTATAATTTATGAGATCAAATTATTTGAGGGTCCTTCGATTCGACATTAAGAATTACGCAAAATATTGTTATCGTTGAAATTAACAATGTTTTTGTATCGCAAACAGTCCAACACTTCAATAAATGGCTCTAATTTCTTAATTTTTCGACGTTTACTAATAAAACACAGTACAAATGTACATCAGGTCTAGTTTTTCAATTGTTTAAAATATAATTATCATAACTTTACTCCACTTTGTCAGGTAAACTCCCCTGAAAAAAACAAAGTGTTTTTTTTGCCTTTGCATTTTATTTTTTGACCTTATTGAAATTGTTTTGTCACGTCTTTATTCACCTTGACGATTATGAATTTTGCCTTTGTGCGTTGCCTTTTATATCTGCCCTCCTATTATATATTGGTTTCTTCTCTTCTTGCCAATATTTATATTCGCGATCAGTTAACTTAACTGATAATAGGTACATTTAACGTAAGGTTTTCTTCTTTTTATTAATTTTACCTTATGCTTTTTGGTAACATTGGTTCATTTATCCTTATGACACGCCCGACCTTATATCTTAGTTAATTTATGGCTTACAATTAGTTACCTCTCTACTTGTTTGCTATTTAAAACATTTCCGTTTACTTTTAGTTCACTTAACGAACAATAAGGTCACTTAACGTAGATTATTCCTATTTCTTATCTGCTTCCAATGTCTTCCATCCCATTATATTTCTGTTGGTTCCAGTCTTTTAATAAGATATGTCCATCATCTTAAGTTTTCCTTCTTTGATAAGTGCCAATAATTTTGGAACGATGCCCATTCCGAAGCTCTTAAAGACCAATTTGAGACCGTTTTAAGAGGGTTTCATACAATGTAATTTCAACTTCTCTTTACTTATCTATTACTTAATATATTTCTATTTTTATCCAGTTCATTGAACCTTAATTATAAAGGTTATAGATAAATTATAAAGGATAAAAGAGAGGGAAAAGGCAAACAGACTGGTTCCGAATCGTGACTGTTACTCTGAGGAGCGATTTACACTTTATTAAAAAATGTATTTATTCAAAAAGCATAAAAGACAAGATTTACGAATAAAATTTCGTATTTTTTATAATATATTTAAATCCTAAAAATCGAAACTAAATAGAAGCATGTATAAATTGATTACAACATCAATTAAAATCCATCAATCGGGGCAAAATTTACTTTTACATGTATTTATTCGATTCCTGCATCAGTGGCGTAGTTTTTATTTAATTTGCGTTCGCGATGATATATTTACATAGTGGCGATGTATGGATCAGCGTACATGCATGAGATAGTAGGTTGGTTTTGATGATGAGCTCGCCGATGATGGGAGGAGATGGATTGCGTTTGGGCGCAACTGAATTAACAAGCGCACAACAGGATAATTCGCGCGCCGATGCGAGTACATCCATATATTCGCATCGGATCGTACGAGTATATCGGCTGGCGTTTGTTTGGCTTGTTGTCGCACACTCGTGCGTTGTATGTTGGGCGCTCTCGATGTGTTAATTAATTTATGCGCAGCGGGCGCGCACTCACTGGTCACGGGGTGCCGCTGGACCGATTCGTTAATATATCACCTGACAGCGCGACTGATCTATCATTTACGCTTAATTGACTCGCAAGAGTTTAAATATAGCGAGTGCAAGCCTTACAGCTGTGTGAAATACTTCCGGTTTCGGGGAAAGCTGCAACAATGTTTGGTTTTAAGTAATTATGCCATCCATCAGTGTTGTTTGGTTGATGATAGTTTTTTTTGTGGTGTGATTCTTTAACCTGAAATATAACTTCCAAGGGTAGATATAATCTAGGGATTCATAATTGAGGAGTTTTAATAGAATAATTTACAGGAAAGTTTTGAAACAACGATAGACACCCACCAAAATGTGCTCATTCCGAGGTCATTCACCTCCGTGTGATACCCCTCCAAGAACCGCTCTGGAGCTGTATAAAGAGGGCACACCTATCCAAACCAAAACTTCAAATTTCACATCTCGGCATTTCTATGATCCTATAGGAACAATCAACAGGCACAACTTCTCCATAATTCATTTCTTCTTCTTATATATTATATTGATGTCCAGCTATCGGACCATCTTTTTGGTGACCTGCCGGTGTGGCACTTTCCTTGTGGTCCGCCCTCTTTCACCATTCACGCGATTTTCTAGGTCTGCATTCTGTCAACGTGGTCGTTCCACATCCTCCTACGTTTTATTGTCTATCACACTATGTCTGGAACATTGCTATTCCTTTTCTTGTCCCAGACGGTTAGTCCGCTTATTGCTCTTAGAGCGTGCATCTCTGTTGTACGGAGTATGCGGTGCCCTCTCATGTTCCCGCGGCGTAGGTTAGAATAGGTCATATGCAAGCATTATATGTACTGGTTTTGCTGGATATAGACATATTCCGGTTCTTCCATATAGAGTTTCAAAGGGATCTAGATATTCTCGCAGCTTCTGCCAGGTTTCCCCAGCTAGAAATTCTTCCTCCTAGGTAGTTGAACTACGAGACTTGTTCAATAATGGGTATTTTGGAGATTACAATACATTTTGTTTTTTTGGTTGAGATAGTCATGTTAAGTGTTTTTGACGATTTCTCGTGAACTAACCTTTACAGTCCATCTTCTGTGTCTGCGAATAACGGACATAATTATTCTAATAATTCATAATTCTAAAATCTAAAATTATCTGCCCCTCCGAGAACCACTATGGATCTGCATAAATCCCCGCACACATTACTCAGCCATTCACAACGTCTCCACAATTCCAAATTCTAACTTTTAAGAAATTTCTTCATAACCATATTTTCCTAGAATAAACATAATCTACTAATTCCGAACTGTGCAGTTTTTAACACAATAATAAACATGAAATATCACCAAAAAACTGAAACAAATTTAATTTGGTTTGTATGAAAGATTAAAGAATGCTGGAAAAACATTCTCATCGTCCTAAAAACGTTTCCAAGTTTCCACTCTACTTTCTTATCCTCCCTACACTTCTCTCCTCAACCGCATACCCAAGCACATAGTTTGTTTCTTCAAGCCGGTTTTCCGAACCACCCAGTTTCCTCTCCCCACGGATGGGAGATAATCGCGCGTTTTGCATGCCCGCATTTCATCGCCCACGAGTGGGCGGCAACGCCGCGCTGCCGCTGAGGCTGGCGATGGTGGCGAGATGCGAATATTTGCGGTTAATACATTTGTTAGATTGCGTTCTGCCCTCTTAAAGTGATTTAGAGGCCGCCATACAGCCGTGGTGCAAGCGCCTCCGCATCTAATTACATTATAGTTGCGCATGCTGGCGACGCGCAAATTGCTTCATAAAGATGATGAAAGTGGGGTATTATCGCACTCGCGGAAAAATGAAACAATTTCGCCGAAACGCCCACCGGAGTATGGGTGGCCGCACATATCACAAATCCGCAAATGTATAAAACTGCGCTGTATGCTTGGCGAATTACGCTCACGCGATTTTCGGATACGATGGAGTTTAATCTCGTTGGGTTGAAATTAAATTTATACTTGAATGAAAGGAATATACTGGAAATGAGCACAAATGACATGAAACACATTATTGCAACCATTTATAATTCAACGTACTGCAAGAATGTATGTATGAATGAATGTGATTGTGTAAGTTGAAATCAGTACCAAAGTTTTAATTTGTGGTTTTGGAATAAATAATTATTATATAATTACAAA
>WSZQ02069568.1:0-23784 GCA_019419845.2 Weissflogia rhopalogaster
GTGTGTGAGTGGAAGTGTGTGTGTTTGTGGAAGTGTGAGTGTGTGCGAGTGGAAGTGTGTGTGTGTGTGTGTGTGTGAGTGAAAGTGTGTGTGTGTGTGTGTTTGTGTGTGTGTGTGAGTGGAAGTGTGTGTGTGTGTGAGTGAAAGTGTGTGTGTGTGTGTGTTTGTGTGTGTGAGAGACAGAGAGAGAGAGAGCGAGAGTGGAAGTGTGTGTGTGTGTGTGTGTGTGTGTGTTTAGTGTGTTGTGTGTGTGTGTGTTTAGTGTGTGTGTGTTTAGTGTGTGTGTGTGTTTAGTGTGTGTGTGTTTAGTGTGTGTGTGTGTGTGTATTTGAGTATACACTTTCGACATATAGAAGCATCATTATAATTTCCACGATACTTCAAATACCAAAAAATATCTATATTGTCCACAATACTGAGATGATCTAATTATATAGCCATATTTTAATACCCGTATGACTAAAATTGCATAGCAAGATTATGTCTGGCATAATAAAAATGTTATTGGGTTATTATATGTTAATTTGGAGGATAAAACAAGAATTGATGGCAAACACACAAAACCAAGCGTGTTTTATGCGCGAAATAAAACCGACATGAAACCTCCAAAAAGCGGCGAGCAGCCCCGTAAATCTACATATTTATACATGATAAAAATGATGTCGCCTCATAAATGCAATAGTCGATAAAATATCAGCGCCTGAAAAGTCTGCTTTTGTTGGCTGACGATCACGCATGCGGTGCACGTCGGCGTGTTCGAGATAAAATAGTGAAATAGTGTTTATGTACGCTGAAAATTTTCCAGCAAAGGCAAAAGGAACGCGCGCGCGCGCTCGCGAGTGCAAAGATGCTGCAAAAAGGCGGCTGAAAAAGAGCGCGTGTGTAACGCGGCCGCCTGCACTTTAACGCAATTTTAGCCAGCGCGAATGGGATACCTGACGGGAATAAATCTGCTGATCGCCAATGCAATCTGCTATCAGATGGTTACTTTCCGTTCCATACATGCCTATTGCGATTCGGCGCAGACAAATTCATAGAAAAACCTCGATTTTTATGGATTGCTTGTCTCAATTGTGTCATTTTCTCCTTCGTCGTGAGCAGCGATGTTTTTTCAGTGCATGTTGAAACTGAATTTAAAGTGAAACGCTTTGTAGACGTCTGTTCTTTTTTCTATTCAGGCTTAAGCCATAGGAAGTTAGCAGACGACGAATACATGCAAATCTTTTTTAAGCAATAAAATTGTGAGAAATTTCAATAAATCTTCGATTTTATAGAAATTTTATGTATTGGCTTCATTATTCACTATATCAATTTTTTATCAAGTTATAGTAATTTTCTAGAGAGTAATCTCTAATGAATCTTATAATACCACTCGATCGTAAGCAATATGAAGTTAGCAGACGACCAATATGTCAATCTTTTCTTGAAACTTAAAATGTAGAGAAATTTCAATAAACATTCATTATAGAAACATTTCATAGCAATTTGAATATGGGCTTAATTTTTCACTATTTAATTTTTTACTCAAGTTATAGGAAGTCATTTCTAATGAATCCTATAATACCACTCGAACGTATGCTAGAGGAAGTTAGCACACGCTGAAATCATGTAAAACTTCTTTAAGCAATAAAATAGTGAGGAAATTTAAAACCAATCAATTATTTATAGGAAGAAACATCTGATGGAGTAACAACAAATTGCATAAAATATGAACATGAACAATGACATCAGGATTATTCAAAGTCGTCGTTTTAACACCCAATGCCTTCTTTTTTGAAGTCATCTGTAAGCAGATGATTTCGCTCACATTCCGTAGGCGTCTAGCGTCGCTAGCAACGAAATGCGTTTTGGGGGAGGATAGTAGGCAAACCCTCGCACAAAAAAGAAGACAAAAAAGAACGCAACCCTCGACTCAATTCCCCTTCTTGCCGGCACGAGCCTCCCGAAACTTTTATCTTCGTCCCGAGTATATCGAATTAATGCAAACATCTTTTTTTCGGCATCCCCCTGTCTGGCTACAGGCGTTTTTCCCTGGCGCAGTCCTTATTTATTCATTCGCTGTGCGCCGGGTTCTGGGGGGTTGAGCGCTGGAGGGTAGCACGGCGTAAATCTACCCGCAGCAAAACTCCATTTTTCCCTCTTTAATTTGTTGCTAATTAAACCGACGTCTTGGCCAATAAATTCGGATTTACTTCTTTACGAGCACGTTGCCAGGTTCGCCTTCCATCATGCAAAAACGCGACGCCAGCATTCGCAAATTGAATATTCGACCCTGGCGTCGAAATTAATCCGAAATTGGATTAAAAACGTGAGCGCGTCGCCGAAATTCGATTTGTCAATTTCGCTGCAAATTTCGTGTGACAATCGCGACGAGATAACTTTGGATATATAGCGAGAGAACGATCAAGCGAGAGAGAGAGAGAGTATTACATAGAAAGATAGAGAGATTCAGAGAAAGAGAGAGATACATAGAAAGAAAGAAAGAACAACATTATTTTATTTGCAATACAAAGATGCTCTTCGCTAACAACTAAAGTAAACAACATAAAAATGAATAAAGAGTAAATATACCGAAAATAGGGACTTTTTTGCAAAGCTTTCTGGAAAAAAAACTGAATATGAAAAAACGGAGGGAAAATAGAAAAAAAAAAGCAGACGAATTGGCAAACTTTCACATTGGATAGCAATCTCGTAATGAAGCAGGAATATTGGTATATTCCGAAATGTACCTACCGACGGTAACATGGGAAAACCTGAACTGTACGAAATGATTATTGTCTGTAAACTTACGTGCGGCGCATGCACCGAGATGTGGTGCGTTATCAGAGGTCGCGGTTCGTGTTTGGGCCGCTCGATATCCACCAATCGCTGCACGTTCTCCTTGGTGGCAATCTTCACGCAGACCTACAACAGAACAAAATAGGGTAACAATCAACGATGTACTATCACAATCGACCAGTCCTAATCATGGGCATGTAATCTGGCAGCAGAGAACATTCCGTCAAATGATCATTTTTAAATATTCATCTTTTGAATATGGTATGATTTTGAGTATGGTATGAATGAGGTATCTGCTATCTTCATATCCACTAACTAACTAACTAGACTTCAAGAGACTCTCTATAGATTAGAGATGTTTCATGGAGGACACTCTTTTCACCTTAACAGTGACAGTTGGGTATCTCCCTAGATGTGATCCGGAACCTTGTGGTCAGTAAGCATCGATCATACCACTACGCCACTTGGCTGGACAGTTCTGAAATTCAGATTATGGGTTGGTTTTATCCACAGCCAAAAAGGTTCCCGACCTCTTGCTTAGACGATTTTATATGGAGATATAGGGATCAGTCATGAATTCATACGTTCAACAACCTAGTATTGATAATTGAATGCACGTATTATTTACAATAAGGTATTATGATACTGTTCATGGAAATACGCATATCAAATATTATCGTACGTTTGATATCGACAAGTATGTCGTATATAAGTTCTTAGTGCTCTCAGCACCACTTGTCAAATATGTTTCTAAAAAAACATAGTTTATCTTCTATGATTCATCGTCTTTGGATCTTCCAGGAAAAGGATATATCTATTAGATATCCACTAACTAGACTATCTTCAGGTGACTCACTATAGTTTAGAGATGTCCCATGGAAGAGCCTCTTTCCTCCTTAACAAGGACAGTCGGAAAATGTCTCATGGGGGATCTCCCCGTATCAGACATATACAAGTTCATACTTTTCATTTAGATTATGCGTTGATTTGAATCCACATCCAAAAAGGTTAGGTTTGGTTCTGACCTCTGACTTAGTTCAGAGATGTCCCATGGAGGACCCTCTTTAAGTTAATAAAAGTCGAAAAAAGTCTCATGGGAGATCTCCCGATATCATGATCAAATGTTCTCTTTTATAAATTCAGATTATTGATTGATTTTAAACCACATCCAAAAAGGTTCTCGACTTCTGGCTTAGACCATCTTCTTTAGACATCAACAACATAGTATTGATAACTGTATGCACGTGTCAATATTTATAATAGGGTATGCTGACGCTGTTCATGCAAATATCCATATCAAATATTGTCGTATGCTTGATATTGATAAGAATATCGTATATAAGTTCTCATAGTAAATAAACTCTGGTTCTCAAAGGAGGTCCGTAGTCCCTTAAGGGACGTAGAACCTTGAAAAAACACCCTTCGAAAAAAATTTGGCTAACGTGTCGAGCTGGGTTCCTATTTGGCACATATAGGCACTGTCTATTCATCATTAACCCCGAGGCCACTATGTAAGGTTCACGAGCTTCAGAACAATGGTTCCCCGAAAAAAAAAAAGATTTCAGGATTTCAGATTTTAGCCATTGGTCTAGTATCACAACTTCTACTAATCTGATCTGTTTCGCGTTGTTAGTTGATATGAGCAGGGTAGCGGAATAGAATTTTGGGACGCACGCTGTGCATATGATGCAAGAGCAACAGCGTAAAGACAGCGAGAGAGTGTGGCGCGGTAGCCGTTTAGCGCTCGTGTTCGGAATGCCAGCCGTTTACCTTGAGGACAGGAACGCAACGCTGGTGCACTGACCCCGGGTCGGCCCGACCCGGGTCCCCGGTACGTATGTGTGTTGTGCATTCGTAGGCTACTGCGTTTCGCTCGCGCGTAGAACATGCCCGCCGAAACGGTGCCACGGGCTAGCTGTCAGTGGGCTTCTTATACATATGTTCGTCGGGAGACGGATTAACATGACATGGGGCATCAACTACCTCCAGAAAACATCAAAATGTGTCAATACATGGTGTACCTCACACATCGCACCAGGCAAGTCAAGTGTCAGACAACCTCGTTTAACGAGTATTTCGAACATCAATGCATTCGTATGTTAGAAAATAAATAAGACGAAATACTGTCATTAACGAGCAAAAAAAAAACGTCGTTTAACGGATGATGTTTGGTATATCGGGAAATAGTATCTCGCATAACGAACAAAAATGTCCCGTTTAACAAGCGACTTTCGCATAGCCAACAAACATATTTTTCTAAACTAAAATATCTCGTTTAGCGAATGTTGTTTCGTATAACGAACAAAAATATTTTGATTACCAACCTCTTCGGCACATAATGAGAGAAATATCTCGGTTAACGAGTGATGTTTTGTATAACGATTAAAAATTTCTTTCTTACTGAGCGATGTTTTGCACAACGAACAAAATATTTAGCTTACGGACCTATTCTGCATGTAACGAGAGAAATATCCCGTTTAACGAGCGATTTTTCGCAAAACGAACAAAACTGTCGCATTTAACGATCGAAGTTTCGTATTCCGAACAAAAATTGCTTTTATATAATAAGAAAAATATCTCGTTTAACGAATGATATTTCGTATAAACGTCAAAAGTATCTCCCTTAACGAGAATGTCTCGATTAACGAACAAACATGGCTCGCCCAACGATCGAAGATAATGAACAAAAATACGTTGCTTAACGATCGGTTCGTATACTGAACAAAAATAGTTTTCTTATAACAAGAAACTATATCTCGTTTAGCGAATGTTTAGCATAACGAACAAACATAATTTGCTTATCGATCTATTTTTAATTTTTCTATTTTTCAACGAGAGTAAAATTTCATCTAACGAGTGCTGCTCGTACAACCAGTCAAAGAATCTCGATTAAAAAGCCATGTTTCGCATAACGAACAAAAATCACTAGTTTAACAAACGACGTATTGTAAACCGAAAAAAGATGTTGTCATGTATATCTCGTTTAACGATTGATGTTTCGTATAACGGACAAGATTATCTCGTTTAATGAGTGCTGTTACGTTTAACGAACAACAAAAAAACTCGCTTCAGCATAACACGCAAAAAAAAAATCCCTTTACGAGCTATTTTTCATACAACGAGAATAATATCTCGTTTAACGAGCGTGGTTTCGAATAACTTTAGTCGTTATTCGAAACTACGCTCGAAATTGAAGAATATATCATCGAATCTCTGTTAAAAAAAGACTGCATTGGTAGGTCGCTCAGCCAGCGCCCCCCCCCCAAAAAAAAAACAAGAGCCATAACTGTGTTATTTTTAATTACTCAATAATTCGAAGATAATCTCGCGCGCGCCAACGGAAAGAAAGATAACGCCACGACTGCGCCGCTGCTAATTAATCGATACGCACGCTCTCTGGCGATGCACGTGTCCCAACATGTTAATTGAATAAAATTAAACGATATGAGTGATTCGACGCTGTCCGTTGTGTATATGTGTGCGCGATTAGCATCGACGGAGGGGCGTCGATGCCTCGCATTAGTCGCTTCCAATATGTGCATGCAAATACGCGGCGCTTATAGCCAAACAAGCACGCTCGGTGCAAATCGAAATAACAATTATAGCATTATAGCAATAAATTATAAAAGCGCGACGACGATGAAGTATTCAGAGGCATACGATACGATGCAATGCAATTGTGCGGTTGGCCTATGCATATACACAAACACTCTCGTCCGACGACACGGCCACGGCGCAGTAATTCAATTATTAATAAAGCGGCCGGCAATAAATACAAATGGCATGATAAATAACGAATTCGTTTTGCGTGGGCTCACTATTAATTAAATGTCATTTATTGTTGGTTGGCATGGATGGGCTGTTAGCTGCGAGCTGTCTAGCAACGAAATAATTATCTGCTATTAAAAATATAGACAGGTTCATAACACTTGGAATTTGTACTAAATTACAAGATTAAAGTTCTGACGGTAGTCATGAGATGGCGCTACGATATGCTTTGACGTCATTAACTTATCTAAAACTCTCAATAACTCGAAAACTATAAAAGTTAGCTTATATCTGAAAACGATTGTTGGAGTGCAATAACTATGAGGTTCTTTGTAACTATCACAATGATTTTCACGTGTACTTTTATTATTGTGATGATTGGTAAGGAATATATACGTCGGGACAATGCTGTTTTATCGTTGACCACGAAATCATATTTATCTTAATCTTCTGTGCAATTGTAACGCTAAATGTGGACGATATAGATATGTAATCTTTCTGGATGTTCGGTTCAATTGAAATTTTGTAAAATGTATTCACGTATTTTGACTATATATTCTTCTAACATTGGTGAAACTGTTGTTTTGAATCAAACGTTCCGATAACAGGCACGAGATGGCGCTAGGGTATGCCTTGACGTCATTATCTTATCTAAAACTACCAAAAAATTGAAAACTATAATAATAAATCTGAAAACAGTTTTTGGTAAACTAACTAAATAACTGTAAGATTACTTGTAACTATCACGAGGATTTGCACATGTACTTTTTTTATTGTGTTGAATGTTAACGAATTTATACTTTGGGACAATGGTCTTGAATCGTTGACCACGAAATAATATTTATCTTAATCCTTTGTTCAATTGTAACCCAAAATTTTGTCAATACTGATACGGAAACTTTCTGTATGTATCGCTAAAATTAAAAATTTGAAAGTTATCGTAGTTTGTGCATATTCTCTTCGAAGACTGGTTAAGCACTTGTCTTGTCGTGCGACTAAAGTTCTGGTAGCTGCCTTGAGATGGCGCTAGGATAGGCTTTGACGTCATTACCTTACCTAAAACTACCTATAAGTCGAAAACTGTAATAGTTAGCTTAAATCTGAGAACAGTTTTTGGTAAACAATAACTGTAAGATTGCTTGTAACTATCACGAGGATTTTCACGTGTACTTTTTTTATTGTGTTGATTGTTAACGAATTTATACTTCGGGACAATAGGGTTTTATCACTGACCGCGAAATAATATTTATCTTAATGTTTCGTGGAATTGTATCGCCAAATGTTGACCTTAAAGATATGGAAACTTTCAGATATTATTTGACGTTATTAAGCTTTCTAAAACGTTCAATAACTCGAAAAATTATAAACGGTCAAGGGTTTAGAGTGCATATGACTTTATCAAATCTATATTTTATAGCTTTCTTTTTCTATGGTCTGATTTTTCGATGATATGATAATACGAACATGACTTGTTAAATGCTATAAATGCTTCTACGTACTGCAGAAGATTGACTTGCAGAATAAATTCTAGCACAATTATATTTATATAAGATCCCATTAGAAAATTTATCCATTGAGAAAACATTTGGAAGAGATCGATATAGAAAGCATCGATACTCTTTCGTGTCAAGGTATCGTTTTTTTTTAATCGTATATGCTGACACTTTCAGACTTTGTCATCCCAAAATTATCGATATTATTTGTATCAGTTTTCTTGGTATTTGCAATTATTATTATCAACTGCTCAACTCAACTCACTTCTTCTGATATGCATATACTAAAAGATACATCAGATGGCTAAGAAATCATCGTTTGGAAAAAGTACCGAAAACATAGATGTCGATAATTATCGATACCAAGATTTTTTGTAAACATTATAACTAACCATAACAAAACAAATAGCAAAAATGGGTTTTCTTTTCAAATAAAGATCAGTTAATTAATTCGTTGTTGCGAGTTTCTCCGCTAACTTCTTCCCGGGTATTGGGAGACTCCCTGGGGGATTGCTGAGCGATTATTCATTTACCAATCAGCATTCGTGCGCACTGGGTGCGTCTTCATTCTTCGGCGTTCGTCGAGCGTTATTTACGCGCAATTGCGGAGCAATAATAGAACGGTCGGACGTGTAATTTCGTTATAGTCTAACCGCACAGCGCCGGCCGGCTGTTGGGTATCATTAGCAGGTACGTTAATAACATACATTCGATCGTGAGCGCCGGTACGGCCGCGCCGCCGCGACGACAACGACGATGAAGAAATGAAAATAAATAATACACGCGCCGCGCGTTCCCAGTAAGTAGCCGTAATTTCAATAATTGTGTAAAGCGTCTTTTTCGCGTAATGCCATGCTTCGCAGGCCAGCTGAATGAACGCACGCCACGACACAGAATGTGGAAAAAAATGTGAGAAATATCGAATGACAGGATACAAATCGACATAATATGTCGCATGGAACATGAACAAGCGCCTTATTTAACTATTTACTTAAAACGTACTGAATATTTAACTTATGATGTCAGTATCTATTGTCTACATAAGCATAGTTGAGTATCAATAATTAGGATTTCACGTATCATTGATTCTACAAACCAATACATACAGTTGTAGTTTTTATATAGTTTAATTAATCATTTCAAGTACCGCTAATTGCATGTTTTCGACGGAAAGAGAATTAGTAGCTAGTAGTATGACCTTTATTGGCAATAGAGAATTATTAAAAGTGTATTTGATCGACACCTAAATTATATACCCAAAACCCTTGGTGGTTTATTCTTTCTTTTTTATAGTTTTCGTGTGATAAATTCATGACGTCGCAGCATATCCTAGCGCCATCTCACGCTCTACTCATAGTAGAATTTTAGGAGTCTTTTAAAATAAAAAAGAGTTAAATCAGTTTTAGAATATATGCAAAAATACGATATCAAGAATACCAACATTTCAATAATATCGATACACACAGAAAGTTGCCATATCATTATTGTTAACAATTGGCGTTAAAATTGCACAAACGATTAAGATAAAGATGATTTCGTGGTCAACGATAAAATACCGTTGTCTCGACGTATAAATACGTTACCAATCATCACAAAAATAAAATACACGTTAAAAACGCCGTGATAGTTACAATCTCACAATTATTGCTTATTAAAAATCGTTCTCCAATTTAAACTAGTATAGTTTTCGAGTTATTGGCAGTTTTAGATAAGTTAATGACGTCAAAGCCTATCGTAACCAGTGTTGGAAGAGTATAAGCACAAAATACAATAATACATTTTGCAAAATTTCAATTAAACCGCACGTATAGAAATAATTCATATCCATATCGTTAGCATTTGGTATTACAATTGCACGGAAGATTAAGATAAATATTATTTCGTGGTCAACGATAAAACACCATCATCCCGACGTATAAATTCGTTACCAATCATCACAATAATAAAAGTGCACGTGAAAATCATTGTGATAGTTACAAACAATCTCACAGTTATTGTTTACAAAAAAACCGTTTTCAGAATTAAGCTACCTATTATAGTTTTCCAATTATTGACTGTATTCTATAAGTTAATGACGTCAAAGCCTATCGTAGCTCCATCTCTTGGCTGTTATCGGAATGTTTGCCTTGTTTTGATTCAAAACAACAGCTTCAGAGTTAGAAGAGTGTATACATAATATACGATACATAAATTTTCCAAGCTTTCAATTATATCGTACATAATACAGAAAGATTGCATATCTATAACATCAACATTAGGCGTTACAATTGCACATAAGATTAAGATAGAAGTATAAATCCGTAACCAATCATTACAATAAATAGTGCACGTGTACATCGTGATAGGTTCAGTCTCACACTTATTATTTACCAAAAACCGTTTTCAGATTTAAGGCCACTATTGTAGTTTTCGAGTTATTGACAGTTTAAAATAAGTTAATGACGTCAACGAAAAGCGTAGCGCCATCTCATAACTGCTACCCGAACTATTGTCGCCCTCCTTGACTACAAAACAAGAGCTTAACCACTGTTAGAAAAATATATGCCCAAAATACGACATTAACTTTTTTGACAATTTTAATTTTATCGATACATGCAGAATGTTTCCATATTTGCATTGAAAAAAGTTGGCGTTGCAATTGCGCAAAAGTTTAAAATAAATATTATTGTTGAAGACCAACGATAAAACGGCATTGTCCCGAGGTATAAATCCGCTACCAATCAGCAAAATAAAAAACTACACCTGAAAATCCACCTGGGAATGAAAAAAATGATATCCCCCCTTTTTTTAATCGGCGGTGGCCGGGCGGGTAAAATTGGAAACATTGTAAAACGCAGAAATTGGCAAAATTGGAAATGAAAACTCTCAGCAGCGTGTCCAAATAATTCGGCGCACTGTGATAATAGCACCCAGTCTCCCCCCTCGCAAAAACATACATTGCTGCGGTGCGCTTACCTGCGGGGGCGGCAAACGTACATTATAATGAAAAGCGCACTCTTGTGTGCACGAGCGTATTCGACGATATTTGCAAACTCGCAAAAAGCAAACAAATGCCCGGAATTGGATTCGTCAAACTGTACGCGCCGATTTAATTTCGTCCGTTTCATTAAAAATCGCCAAACAACACGCCCGGCGCCGATTAGCGGATGCCCGTCGCAATTTGTTTTATTCATAATCACCCGAGATTGCGGTGCGTCCGAGAAAAACATGCATTTTTTCGAGATAATTGTCAGTTCACAGCAACCAACACCACATCCATTTAATTATTAATGTCTAACAATCATAGTTATTGAGAATTTGAAATGAGTTAATGACGTCAGGACAGAGTCTAACGCCATCTTTCGGTGAGTCTACCAGAGGCTTTTTTTTAACTAAAACATTAAAAATTGCTTTTATCATTATAATAATAACATTGTAGGAATGTATATACATGAAATAATGTTCCCCAAATTTATCTATCTAAAACTGTTGAAAGTTTTCAGCTAACGGGTATAGTTGTGGAGTTACAGTGATTTTTATAAAAAATAATAACGTCATATCATCTTCCAGCGCCAACTCTCGGGCACTCTAGGAATATAGTCTACTACTTTGAGAAATTTTTGTTGAACGCATATACACGTACCCGCATGTGATTGCATCCGAGAAAAGCGAGAAAATTTCTAACGCGATGTCGCTGAATGTGCATTCCATCATCAGGACGTAATTGACAGTTCACAGCAGCCAGCAGTGCATCAATTTATTTATTAATGACGTACACAAATAACTCGTTTTAAATATTAATTAAAGCCGGTGTACGCGCGCCAGCTCGTCCTTGTTGATTGATACTTTAATTAAAAATCGTGATCGTCTGCATGATGGTGCTGCCAGCCGGATGATTATTGGTAAACGACATAATTGCTCGTTCCGAAATGAGCCACTCGATGGTGTGTCTTGCGTGACTACGACTGCCGGCGAGATTAATTACGCTCCGCGAAGGGAAAAAATTACCTCGCTTCAAATAGGCAACTCCAAACGCATTCAAGTCTGCGTTTTCGGTCAAAATAATTATTGAAAAGGCAAATTAACACCTTATTATTGGTAAAATTTAAACAAAACTCAATATTCATTTCTTATAGTTACTATTTAACAAAATCCGTGCTCTGATTTTGATTATATATTATTGTTTACGAGTTATTTAATGTTTTAGATAATGACATCAGAAAAGTCTCGAATGCCATCCCCCGGTGACTACAAGAACTTTCATACATATTAAATGTCTTTATTTTATTTTTAAAGCATCGACTTTGGTCACATTAAATGTGTTAGCAAATAAAACATGATTGCATCCGTATATTACTAGTAAAGGAATTTATATGTCTATGCAAAATCCTAAATTGCTAAATTTATTAACAACCGAAAACAGTTGTTAGTATTCAGCTGAGGAGTATAGTTTTCGAGTTATCGCAATTTTAAAAAGAATTAATGACGTCACATTATACACAACGCCATCACTCGGTTATTCTGGGAACTTTATCTGTTAACCCAAGGTACAAAGCTCTTTAAACTTCAAGAAGATGTGCTCTAATGGCGATGACAGTACCTGAGGCATTGAAGTAAGCCATTTCTAATCCAAACTCATTTAAGTCAGCTATTTCGGTCAAAATAATTATTAAAAAGGCGAATTAAGTCCTTATTATTGTTTAAAATTTAAATAATTCAATACTTGTTTCTTATAGTTACTATTTAACAAAATCCGTGCTCAGATTTTGATTGGATATTACAGTTTTCGAGTTCTTTAATGTTTTATATAAGTTAATGACCGCAGAACAGACCCCAACGCCATCTCTCGGCGAGTATAATCATTGTAATACATATTAAATGTCTTTTTTTAATTTATCAAGAATCGATTACTTTGGTCATATTAAATGTGTTGACAAATAAAACATGATTGTATCTGTATATTACTAGTAAATGATTGTATATGTATGAATTAAATTCATAAATGTATTATCTACTCAAAGCAGTTGTTAGTTTTGAGTTAAGGAGTATAGTCTTCGAGTTATAGCGATTTTTAGAAAAATGAATGACGTCATATTATACTCAAGCGCCATCTCTTGATTATACTTGCCACTTTAAATGTTAACCCAAGGTACGAAGCTCTTTAAACTTTAAGAATGTGTTTTAATGATAGAAATACCTGAAGCATAGAACTAAGGAATTTCTAATCCACGCACAAGTTTCCTCTGTATTAATAGCGAGAACTTCTTGGGAGATCGGCGCCCAGCTTAGGTGAATATCCCCAAGATGAGCACGGTGAGTACCGACCGCAACAATACGCAGTTTCGAGGAAAGCAGTAGAAATTAGATGATGAAAAGCCACGTACACAATCCATGGCTTTTCGGTGCCGGCAAACAATGATCATTTCGGTACTCCACTGCGTTCGGTAGTAACTACGACGACTTTTTCCCCACTGCACACATACAAGCCACACACAATGGATACGTAAATATTTGATTTGACGGCTATTAAATAATTCACGATGCTGCCGGCACGGGTAAATTTCGAAATTATAGGCTACCTGAGTTGCGATAGGGTTGGCGCGGCCGAAAACCTTACCCCTACCGCCACTCGCGTTGGGCAAACCAGGTGCAGTTCTTACACGAACGCGTTTAATATTTACGGATGTTTTGGCCGGACAAAGGTCAGCGCCACAAATTCGGTAGCATCAGAAACCGCTAATACAATCGCCAGGTAGGCCAGGCTTTATATATAATACGTACTACAAACACGTAGACGCGATCGGTAAGTGCTATTAAATTGAAGCGGGTTTGACGTGCTTCGGCGGAAAGGCGACAGAAAAACGCGCGCGCCTTAAGAAATTGGTAATGCTACAACAGCGGGGGCTTTTTTTCTAATTAATTGCGTGCACTAATATGGAACACGTTTCTCGTTATTCCCTCGCGCCGCCGCAATGCACGCGTAATAAGTGCATAAATAAATATAAGTGGCCTGTAAGTAAGTGAGTAAAACGCCGAGTTGGTGCAGGTGTTGGCCGGCTTCCAGCAATCCCCTATCGCTGCACGCTTCGTAGCTGGTGCGTGATGTTTTTTTTTTTTTTATTGTCTTCTACTCGAACCCTATTTGTTTACCTCGTGTTTACACGCAGCTACGCTGGCAACGTCCGTTAAAAACTGCCAAGAACAACAAGTTCTCAATAGAAGTCACATAACTAAAAATAACTGCGAGAAATTTTCCGAATCGCGCTATAAAAACAATCACAAAGTAGGAGAAACTAGTTTTGGAACCGAAATCGTGGTTAGTTCTTCAATACTTAGTGTACCTTTCAAGTTATAGTTATTTTTAGATTTGTTTATGTCGTCACAATGGTTTCCAATGCCATCTACTGTGAAATTATATACATATACTAACTAATCAAGGACTATCGTAGAATAAGAAAAATGGTCTAAAGGACAATTTTCGCGAACCTAAGTCAAAATTATAGCACAAAGCGAATAGTGTAGTAGGTTCCGAAGCTATCCTCCGAGTCACCATATGACACTAGTCAGCTGTTAACAAACAAAGCTTTCGAACACAGAATTAAAGACTAGTCCAAAAAATTCAAGAATTTAATTCTCTGCCCGAAACCGTCATATTTTTTTCGATAACAAGTTTACTTTTCGAATTACTGCGATTTTTAAATATCTTAATGACGTCAGAGTACCCCGAGTGCCATCTAGAGGAGTTATACGCAACCACGAAACATGTTGGTTTTATTACCGCAGACAAAAGAATGAAAACCCGGATATGCATATAAACCCACAAAAAACGCCCGGAAAATCTGTTCCGTTTTCATATTTTCCACGTTGTTGAGCAACGTTAGTTATTCATTGTTGGCCACTGTTTTGCGCGTCCGTAAAAAAACAAAAAAATATTTGCACCGACAAACCCAAATAAGCAGTAATAAATTACCTTCAAATTACAAATACGTTAAAAATACAAGTCTGAAAGCATGACATAATGAGTAAATCCGAGATTGGAAGAAAAGCGCAAATATTTGAATTTCATTCCAAATACACGGAATTATCGTTGATAATTGAATCAATATTTGGCCCACAAGCCTAATCAGCGCCAATAAAAATTCCCGCAACTTGCAAACGCACTCAATTAACCGGTAAAAATATCCGAAAATCAGGCGCGAATCAATTCGGCATCACATCATTTGCGCGCATAAAAACGTGATAAATTTCGACCGACACACGCACGGCGCAATAAAATACGTGATTTGTTTGCCCACAACGCTGCAATAAACGCAAAACAAACGTTAAATTAATGCCAAAATAATAAACTCGCGAAAATCCCGCCTGGAAATTAATTATTTCCTTACACAACATACCAACGAGCAAAGTAATTAATAAAACGATTTGTAGTTGTATAATTGCATTTTACATTAAAATCAAACATTTGATAATTGCATTATTGAGAATTCAACAAAATCATGATGAAATAAAATAATTCGGTTCTGCTTTTGTAAAAAATACTAGCAAATTCGAAATTTTACAATGCAAATTGTAGAAATGATTAAAAAATGGGAGAATCTTGTTTAGGACCCGAAACCATTGTTATTATATCGGTATTTCGTATAGTTTTCATAGTATTGAGCTTTTTCGTTTCTTTATGACGTCATAATGTATTGTATCCCCCTCTAGTGGATTAACCAAATGTTAACGTAAAAGAAACACGTTCAAAGCTGGTAGAAAGAAAGAGAATATTGTTAAAGGACGCGAAACCGTTGTTTGTTTGTTGATATTTCAGAGTTTTGAATTTTAGCGATTTTTCCGTTTCTTCGTGACGTCATAGTGTATTCTGCAGTCATCTAGTGGCATATCCAAAATGTTAGCGTACGAGAAATGCGTTGAAAATATGCCGAAAATGAGAGAATTTCATTTAGGACATGAAACCTTCGTCAGATTTTTTCATTTCTTCATGACCATCTTGACTGTCTAGAGTACATAAAAACCACTAAAATCTGAAAAACGACACACAAGAATCTTGTTTAGGACCCGAAACCGTTGTCGGCTCTTCGATAACTTTGTGTACTTTATGAATTAGAGTGTTTTTTCTATTTCATCATGACGTCATAGTGTACCGCCATCTAGTGAGTAGTGCACTAAACACTATTCATTGTAAAAACGCACAGTAAAAAAATCCAAATCCATTGAATGCAATTTAATTAATATAACGTCTGGCCCGATCAAATATTGAAGCTAATTAAATGTTTTTAATTAATGTTTGTTTTAATTATGTTGAATTGTTTAATGGTAAAATGTGTTCATAAAATGAATTAATCGCATGGCAGCCAGGAAATGTAGGCAACCAAACATTACTCTCTTTTTCAGTTTCGTGGTTTTATCAGCTTCTTGCAATGTGAAAACATACACAAGTGGGAACACTTGCGCACTGTTCATTAAAAGTGATTAATTCGAATCGAGTCCATTTGTGCGACAACGCGACTTCAGCGTTTTGTTTACGTTTGTAATTGCAATCGCAATTGCGCCATCGTGCCGACTCCGTAAAGATACCAATTCTGCTCTTTGTTCCTTTACGGACTCGACTTACAAGTCGACTTATAAAGAGCAGTAAGAAGTTTTGACCCGAATCCGTCGTTGGATTTTTGCTATATAGTTTAGTTTCAAAGTTATAGCGAATTTTTAAATTGTTGATGACGTTAGAGCCACCCTAGAGACATCTACTGAAATGGTATAGTACTGTACTTCCTATTAATAATAAGTATAAACCTATGTACACTGAAACCTCCCGAATACGCAACCTTTAGTTTTTGAATTGTCTCCAGCGGAAAAAAAATCAAGGTGCGTTGGGTTACGTGACGTTTTTAATGTATATTGACCTTTATTATGAGTAACCTGTCTAACGCGGAAACAGAACGAAATATTTGTATATAACATAAGTTTATATGGTTAAATCATGGAACCCATCTATGGGGAAGGCGGATCGGAGTCTTCCTCCTGGTATGTTTTTTCGTTAATTTTATTGCAACGCGTACTTTTAAAAACGACTTTTTGATTTTTGTCCTCCTCCTGGCCCCGCCGGTATCGTATTGTTTTGTCTTATGAGGAAATCTGACAACGGAAGAAATGATTGGTCCCTGCCTTTCCGTATATCACAGGTATCACAGCATAACTAAATGTATACATTGGAAAAAGTAAGTATATAATTCTCGATCCGAAACCGTTGAAAATTTTTCAATAATAGACATATTTTCAAAGTTACAGCGATTTTTATATATTATAATGACGTCATAGTGACTTCTAGCGCCATCTGTAGTCACACTTCTCACTTAAAGTGACATTTTTAAACTATTGGGCAAACTACATGGCATTGGTGAGTGATAAACAAGTAGACTACATCGGTTAATATAAATATAATTGAATGAATTTAAGCAACACGCTTCTATCGCACCATCTTCGTTGCAATCTGACATTGCACCAGACAAACTGACTTTGTTTAACACACATGCATGAAGAGTTAATCAGCGCTGATGTAGAAGACATGCAATTGACTGCTCTGGATGAGCGCAAATGACGATTATCAAGCGCATACGGGATCCGATGCAAGTTGCTGGAAGATGATGTGCGACAGATAGCGTCATGCATCCGCGAAAAGTTAGTGTTCGATGTAGGTTCACTTTGCCAGCCACCACCACCACCGCCTCCGCTGCCTTGTTACTTCGATAAACTGGCAGAACCGCATCCGCCCCGCTGCCGGCGCCGAATCTAGGCCACAATGCGTCGGCAGATTGCGTTCGCTTGGCGGCTAATGTAAACGTTATCGTTATTCAGCCGCCTTCGCCGCCGCCACACGATAATAACGTGTAATTTATCGTCATTGCAATAGGCAATACACGTCTTAAATAAACATAGATTGAACGCTGATTTTTTAAAGAAATCTTTATGTTCTGAAATCTAAATGTTATAAATCAAATATTTCTGTATTTTACTTAATTTTTTATGAGTAATAATAATAAAAGAAAAGAAAACAGTTACAAGGAAGTAGAGGAATTTTTCCCACATCCCGAATCATTTGTTTGTTGTCCGAAAAGTCGAATACTTTTTAAATTAGAGTAATTTTTTGATTTGGTCATGACGTCATAGTGTACCCTACCGCCATCTAGTGTCGCCTAAACACAATCTTTAATAAAACCGTATTTTTAATAATTTTAAAAAGTAAAATGTAAATATTACAAAATGGTGGTACAAGAGTTAAAAAATTAATTAAAAAAGTGGATGAAAATGAGGATCAATCACATAGGTGCGATGACACGGTGTCGATGTTTATACAGACGTACACATGTAGCGTCTGTTTGCGCCAAACAAATACCGATTGTGATTTGTACTCACCGGCGGGATTGATTGGATAATATTTTCGTCAATATTATTTCTGCGCTTTTGTGTCTAGATTTGTCGAATGGAGGCGGGTGGTCGTCGTACGGTATACGACGAGTGGGAGCGTTCAAACGCACGTGGTTGACAACACGCACAGCTGAATCAATGAGTCAATACGACGCGCATCACGGGGAGGGGATATAAACATTGCGCATTTATGTCTTGTAAGTTTACAACCTAACAACCTCAACAAATTTGCAATTAATTGAGTATACGCGATGAGAATAAAGCTTTCATATGAAGATTATAATTGTTTTTTATTCGGAGTTTCCATTCCTAGAATGCGGGGTCTCCTTCCGGTCTCTTTCGGCCGGTAAAGGAATCTCCATCCGGTCTTTTGCGCCCGGGGTGGGGGGGTCCCCTTTGTATTAATTCTCATCCCGTACGAAGAGGGTAATCCCTTTGGAGGGTAAGCCCTTTGAGCACCTTCAATTGAAGGGAATCGTGAAAAATGACAACATTTGTAACTTCATCGCAGAATAAAAAAGATTGGGACCCAATCTTATAGTCGCGTGACTTTAACGAAACCGGTTGAATTACCGGATACTAGTTAACAAAACGTAAGTATCTTAGCCTTAACAGTTTTGGAGGTTAAATTTCATAAAATCAACTTGAATTATGTGATAATATGTTCATGTTAAATATTTTGACAGTTGTAGGGACAATTAAGTCATATTCGTCAGAGGTTATCTTTGATTGTAAAAGGGCGAGTAAGGTTAGGTTAGAGTTGGGAAAGTTTATGAATATGATGAGATTGGGAAGATTAGGTTCAATTATATTCATAATAAGTGGGGAGTTACTACGTTGATGGAGTGTGTGACTTTTGACGCTGGACAAGAAGTTAAGAGACAAGATGTTAAGAAAGTAATTCTGAGAGCCATAGATACTAATAGATCTGCCATTTGAGGTTATGAGTTACTAGGATATGTTTCTAGTTACTAGTTGGGTAATGTATTGTTTAAGAGTGGATGTTGAGGTTCAAAAGATGATTTTGAAAGCTGTAAAGACGCATAACGTTCTGTCGGATTCATTTAAGGTTAGGTTTTGTGGTTTTAATATGGAACAAGGTTAGATCATGTTGACATTAGATGTGATGATAGTATTATAGGGTATTAGGTGTGATGGTAGATTGATGATGTGCCCCTAGGGTTATAGGTTGAGATTTATAGACGTTTAGAAGGAATGTGAATCATTGTTGTTTACGATGGTATGTTGAGGTTATGTCTGTGATTTTTGGACAGCTGTAGAGCCACCTGGAGGTGTCCGAACAAAGTGCGACCCTCGAAGCCGGCGTGTGACGGCTCAGAGCACGGCGAACGAAGAAGCATGTTTGTTGCGTGGAATTGGAATTGAAAAACGGTACGTGTGTTCACGTACGGTACGGTACGTAAGTACGTTCACGATGGGCTCGCTCTAGTCGTGCCTCCGCGTACACGAAACGGAACACGAAAACGAACCGCCGAACCAAACCACATGCATGGGCATCCGTTCACGTCACGTCACTCTCCTGCCACTTAATATGCCCACTTACCTCCAGATCGTCATAGCTGCGAAAGCCGAAGATGGCGAAGCCGTCGATGATGTCCTCCTCGGCGAGCGGGTCCCGGCTCTTCTTGCGGCGCACGGGCGGCCGCGGCGGCTTCTCGCGCACCGGTGATTCGTCCTCCTCGTTGCTGTCGCCGGCGGCGGCGGCGGCAGCAGCCGCAGCAGCTGCGGCCGCGACGCCACCACCGCCACCCACACCGCCGGTCGCACCGCCCGCATGCTTCGCACCGCCGGCGGCGCCAACGCCGCCACCTTTGTCGCGCGCCGCCTGCATGCGTTGCGCGCGCTTCCTGCGCCGCTGGCGCTGCTTCACCTCGGCGTCCATGGCGTTCGCCTCCTGCTGCTCAACGCGCTGCGACGGGCTGCCTGCGCTGACCACCGGGCGGGCGCCCTGACTCCTCACCTCTCTATCGTCGACATGCTCACGCGTCGCTCGTCACACACTCACACACGGCGCGAAAACAACAAATACGCACGCACGGTAGTAAATCACCAGGTGGATGATGGGGCTCTTCGTCGTAGGGCAACGATGTTTGTATATGTATATAGGGGTATGTGCGTGCGCGTGTGTGTGTGTGTGTACACGACACATACACACACGATGCCGAAGAGATGTATACACACAATCAACACAGAGCACACTAGCGTTGGTTCGTCCACGCACCGTTTTTTTGCCGAAATAAATAAACGCACTTGGGGTAATCTCTTTTGCGTTCCTCGAACCTGGAATGCACAACACTGGAGAACTTCCGAATACACCGCACCGGATTAATGAATATACACGGGCGCGTCGCGCTAGGATACGATTCAATCACTTGCGATTCACTCACTCTATGCGTCGCTTGTCTCTTCGACGCCCGTTAGGGCAGCTGCGTGGAGCCACAACACCGTCAAAGCCGAAACGGTTGGCGACGGCGATGACGACGACGGCGCTCTATTTACACCACGCCAGGCGCGCGCGCTCACACACAGGAGGGCCACAACACACACGGCACAGCGCCGAAGACACAGGGGCCACCACACACCGCAGGCACGGGCACACGGGGGCCGCGCGCCGCACCACACACACTACACACTCACACTGGCTCGCCGCACGGTGGCTCGCTCGCGTCGCACTCGCTTCCACACAGGCTCCGGCGCTCCAACCAACGTTCAGCCAGCGCACACACAGACAGCCCGTCAATACAATGTAGATGAGCGGGTCGCGGCGAGTGAGTGTCGTGCGTGTGCGCCGTGCACGCGCGCCCAACGCCTCTGTCGGCACACCGACGCACTAAGGGCGCTCGCGAGCATTGTTACCAACTGTGGCGCGCTGTATTCCACTGCTCCACTCGACGATTCCTTTGTTCTCGCGCGCGCCGTGCAACTAAACGGCGTTGGCGCTTGCGCCGTGATGTGCTGCCGCAGCGCCACTCGTAACGACGACCATACACTGCCAACTTTGAGCAAATAACTTTCCAAACATTGCCCGACTTCACTTTCAAAATATTTACTAATTGTTACTACACTACTATTAATCGAAGCGAAAATTAAAAGAAAACAAGCACATACACGACGAAGTGATTCAGAAACTATTACTTTAATAATTCTACAGCGTAAATAATTTCCTTGGCAATGAAAAGAAAACAACCAATATTAAATAATTCAATGTAAGAAAAAATAAAACAACTAATGACTAGGAAATAAAATCTAATAAGAATAAATGAAGGAAATTAGTATAAAACTAACGATTATGCTTTTGACCACACGACTAATGTAAAACGAAATATATCACTATTGTTTAATCATTATTTTTGTAATTAGATCAACAAGAGGAAGAAATAAGTAGACTTGAGAGAAAAATAATAAGATATATAACTGGACCAATAACCATGAACGGGATAAAAAGAAGAAATAAACAAATAAAGGAGTGGGGAACTAAGTGAAGTCACAATTATTAAAAGAATAAAATACCAAAGAATAAGATGACTTGGTCACATATGGAGAAAAAATGAAACCAAAACTGTCAAACAAATATCAGAATGGCGACCCACCAGTAGGCGAAGAAGAGGTAGACTTAGGTCCGCATGGCTAAACGACGTGGAAAGAGATTTAGAAGCGATGGGAGTAAGTAACGGGAAAGGAAAAGTAGAAAACGAACAGGAATGGAAAGCTCTAATACGATAATTCGAGAAAGAAATGAAGAACCGAGGGATTGATCACCCCTAGATATGTGATCAGCAAACCTCACATGAGGTAGCGATGAAATGCCATAGCACATCCTGATACCAAATGAAAAATATTTTTGCGTCACTTTTATTGTTTAATTAATATTTAGGACAATGGTAGATGATGTTTAACGATATATGCGCGCGACGCAACCATGGCTCAGCGCGATTCACAATCAGGCAAACACCATAGAAATTAAAGAAATCTCAAAGGGTTAAATTAAAATTAAAAGATTGAGTAAATATATAAACAGCCTATCTCTTATTTTACAACAGCACACACATTTAACAAAAAAGGAAAGTTACAATCGGACTGTTAGTTTCTGAGGTAAAAAACGCTTAAATTCCGCTCGTATTCACCAGGTTACTCCCTGAGCGTACACAGAGATGTGTTCCTTCAACAATAGCCTTTTTATCAAGTTAGAACAATGCACACATTTATAAAAAGATAAATTAAAATCGCACTGTTGGTTTCAAATATTTAGGCTATACGCCTAAATTCGGATAGCATTCACCAGTTTACACCTGTAAACTCTTGTAAACTGATCATGGATTTTGAGTAAAAGTTAACTCGCTTGGCTTTGTTAGCGTACTGCCGGGTAGGAACGTAAGGCAGAAAAATACAAAATATTTCTAATTGTAAAATTGCAAAATATAGATATTTACCAACACACTCACCAAAACGTTCTAGACATCTCGGATTGGGCACAGCACACTGGACAAGAGAAGAAGACTGTAAATTATAGGCGCCATCAAACATGGGCAAGATTTCGTATTTTTGGTCGATTTTACCGCTATGCTTAATGACAAAGATATATTTTTTTGTCTATTTGCTCCCCCACTCTTTTACGGTACTGTATTGACTTGTATTTAAAGGATACCAGTCCATAAGGGACATTTTGGTTGGTTCGCTAATAACGAAAAGGCATAGTTTCGTTATTGGCCCAATTCAAGGTTTCTCTATATTGCGTTATAACCTTATAGAGATAACCTTATAGAGAGACGGAAACATAACATGATTAACATGTGTTGACTTAACGTAATTTATTTAATTTAATGTAAATCGATTGAGTGAAAACCTACACTCACCTTCATCCAAATCATAACTTAAATTGACATATCCTTCCACAAACAATCCTAAGTTAGTCTGTTAAGGAGAGCAATTCGGCTAGAGATGTCACAAAAGTATCAATATGGATACACAACTAGTCTCCTTGGTAGCAAATTTTACTTTTGGCTCGGACCAGGGAACCCCCCGTAGTCGCATAGTGGAGTATGGCAAGAAGGCCTACCTTTTACCTAAATCAGTGGTCGGCAACCTCTGTCTCACTAGACTCATGTCACTTTTTAGATGTCAAGCAGTGGCTCTCGAAATACGTGAGGTTACCCCTTGATGGATGCTCCTGATGCATATCAGTGAAAACAAGAACTAAGGGAAAATTCCATTCCGTAATATTGATATGTATTTATGTGAACGTAGTAATGAAATAATGTATAATGATTGAATTTCCATATTTTCAAATTAACCGACGCAGCAGCGGGGACGACTCTGT
>WSZQ02069579.1:4461-23783 GCA_019419845.2 Weissflogia rhopalogaster
TTTTTCGACGTTTTGGGAAAAATGCAAAAGCGCGAATTTCTTTCGCTTCTTTGATATTAAAATATCATCAGATTTTTCTAGTGTAGCGGCAATAATGCAAATTTATCAAAATGGAAACTCTTAATGTTGTATATTAACACTGATTGCGAATAATAACCGTGAAAACTGAGGTAACAACTGAGCTAATTCACACAGTTCTAGTGACTTAAGTGAGTTTAACAGCCCAATGTGAATTTAGGACTGATTGAGTAATATTTATAAGTGAAAATAACCAAAATTTGGCTTTCCATATATATTTGTTGTTGATATATCCTGGTTTTGTCTCATTTATTGCTATTTAAGTATACAAAATCAGTTATCGTAATGAAAATTGAGATATATTTTGTTTCAAACAGGGCGTACACGATTATTTGAAATATTTTAAACACATATAAACGATGTAATATTCGATAAGAGGAAAATTTGTTAATAAATGTGTTGTTTTGCTGCAAATTTGCATTTTTTAGTCTTTTCAGGAATATTTCTGAGTGAAAAGTTGCTATAGTTCTAAAGAATATCGTATTACGGTCCTATATGTTTTTACAGATTGCTTCTAAGTTGATTAGATTCATAGATATTCAAGTTTTTAAGTTTCTTGATGACGTCATCAGCTTTAAGTTTGACGCGCATGCGTGAAAGTTATAAGTGTGACTACAAGGATGAGAAGAGTAAGGTTATACTGAATGGTAAGTGAATTCGAAGCCTCTGCTGATGGCCAATTTCCACAGGTTGGGAATTGTTTAGGTACAGGTGGCATGTCTTTATTTTCTCCAACTTTGATTACTAGGTTCATTCCTTGACTTCCATGGTAACCATTATGACAATGCACAAACCAATATCCTTAAAAAAGATAACTTTCAATCAGAAATATGAAGATATTGAAAATTTATTTTTTGAATCAGGGCCGCAAACCCGGGACTTGAACCCAAGCACTGCCAAGATGTTTTTAATATGAACGAAGTATTTCTGTTACAAATACTGTCATTATTTTCAAAATAATGATAGGACCTCCGTCATCATACGGTCTTAGGTTCAATTCCTTTTTCATATTTTCCCCTAGAATTTCCATAGACTTCCCATAGAAGTAATAAACATACCAATATTATCAGCCTTAAATCTGACGATAGTATAGCCACGTTTGGGAACACCAACTGTATCCTTCCTAGGAGGATTCTTGAAATTACGATTTAGCAACCCCACTCGGTCCATTTGTATCAACTCCTCTTTCGTAACGTTCCTCTCAAATTCCCCTGATCCCAGGACATTGAAATAATAACCATGTAAGTGTATAGGATGGAATTGTCGAGCTAATAGATTGTAAGTCAAATCTAGGAAGACAAATTCAACGATGGCATTTTCTGGAACCTAGAAATTAAGACATTTATGGTGTTCTTATGGTATTTATTTATTCGTTATTTCGTTATTCTTATTAATAATATAATATTCTACAGATATTCATACCTCTAGAACATGAGGACATTCACAGAAGTGATTCATGCAGTCCTTATCACGCATTGTTTCTTCATTACAAAATTCCTTGGAGTTTATGGTGAAACGAGCTGGTAACAGTGGGGATTCCAAGTTTTTGTATGTGATATGGTTGAACTGTGGTGAAGCTGATTTCAGATGAGATACTGATACTGAAAACAGGAAAAGTTGAGTTTACAAACTGTTGGATGATAATGGGAAGTTGGGTTACCTTGATCAATTCCATAATATGGTGGTTTGTTATAGGAAGGATTGTTGACTATACTCATGCTGAGGGAGATGTAAAATCGTTTCACGTGTTTAGCGTTCAGGTCACCTGAAGGCTGGTTGTCTCTAGCTTGATCGATAGTAATGAATTTTGAGTAGTTTGTTGGGGTTTTAGTAGTAACTGGATTGAGAATCTGAAGAGAAAAGGAGAAGGAGGTATTAACAAAAATAAAGTGCCATGTGAAATGTGGGAATATGTAAGTGGTCAGGATATTTATAAGGAATATAGGAATGGGAACCTGGAATGAGTGTACAGATGAGAAGAAAGCAATAAGGGAATACCTGTTGATTTTTTTTGTATGAGAGTAATGAAATTCCCATAAATGTTTATGGGTCTATGACCGAATTGATTAAGGGAACTCATGAACTCTATCCCTAACATGGACATAGTTTCACGAGGTACCCTTAGATATTTTCATATTTACTAACCCTTCCTCTTCTAGGTGCTGAATTTTGATTCACGTGGAGGGTGGAAAGGAAACTTGAGGTATCAACAGAGAAGGTATATCTGATAAGGGCAGCAGTAAAGGGTAGAAGAAGGAAATAAGGGAATAATAGGTTGAATTATTTATATGAGGGCAATGAACTTACCATAAAGGTTTATGTATCTCTGAAAAAAAGGTTTAAGGGTACCTTAAAACTATGTCCCTGGTTAATAAGGAACTTAAGGAACTTATGGGGAGAGTTTCATAGGTTACCTTACATATCATCTTGAGTACTAACCACTCCTCTACTAGGTGCTGCATTTTCATAACCAGGAAAAGACTCCGTTAACAAAGTAACAGACGATCCTTCATAAACCAAATTGCCAACTGTATAAACCCGGTAGAATTCACAAGCAATATACCCTTTGACCCGAATATAATAAGTTGAAACAGATTGATTAGCATTGAGTATAAAATCAAATCGTTCCCCTGAAGCTGATACGAAGGAATCGACTACAAATCAAGTTTCATCATATGAGACCTCCTTACCAAGAAGTAGGCATACCTTCAATTGGTTCTATATCGTTCCCATCCAATGATATAACCAACAGCTTATGTCCATCTATAGATATTTCCAAAGGACAATCAGCAAATCCAACATTAATCAATCGAAACCTATACCTTTTACCACTGACTACCCTAAAATCAGCCAAGGGAGTTCTTGTAAGATTAGTAGTTGACTGGAACCCTAATCCATTAATTAAAATCCCAGTTGGAGCTGTTAAACTAGTTGTCATTATATAAGCTTCGAAAACATCAGCTCTGGATATATTATTCCAATCACCAACTTGCAACACATGACTTGACAAGTCAAAGTCATAGAGGTCAGCATGAAAGTTTTTAAAAGGTGGTACCCGTACAATTAAAGCACCATAAAGACCTTCGCCTCTTTGCATTTCTAACAGTGAAGTAAGTAAAATACTATATTATTTCTATTTAATTGCTTTCTTAACAAACATACCCATATGGGAATGCCACCAATAAGTACCAGCCTCATCAGCGTAGAATACATAAGTAAAGTTGTTATCCTTCTGAATAGGACATTGAGTAACCATGGGAACACCATCCATATACGGATTCCTTTTCAGGTGTTGTCCATGCCAATGAAGAGTAGTACCTTCACCTGTTATTTCATGGTTTTGCAATAACACCATAACTTTATCCCCTTGGCATATCTCTATCGAAGGACCAGGCATCTGGCGGTTGATTACGGTAACCTTGCGTTGAATACCACCTCCTACTATACAGTCAGGTCTCCAGCAGTCAGATAATACTGTGGGACAGTCGAAACAGGGTTTTCCCATGGTGTAGAATGTTTCCAGTTGGAAATTGAAGAAGCAGTTGAGTTTAGTGCCATTGCAGTCTCGATTACATAGGTTTCCATCGACATACCCAGATGGTACCATTGGGTTTTGAGGAGTACTATTTATGTTTTCAGCTTGGCCTTGAGTTATAGCACACAGTGTAGAAAAGAGAATATGATATAGAAAAATACGATTAAGTTTCCCCATCGTAAACTATAGAAAATTGAAGTTTAATAACACTTAACAATGTTTTAATATGTTTTAATATGTTAATTAAGTAAACTGGTTTGATTTGTTTTGCACTTTGCGATTACCTGTATGAATATCTACATAGTTTGGTTTCGTTATCTACTTTGTTATGTTATTTAAGGCTAACTATATAAATGTTTTGTTTGTAAATTCTAGTTATAAAGGCCGCGTTGTATATACTCATGTTTAAGTTGGAATAAGAATTTCGGAAAATTTCTTACAAATTTTCCCTTTTATGCATCATTTTTGTAAAACGACAACAAACATATAGGAAAATTATACATTGGAAAATTTATGGGAGCAATTTTATATTTTTCACGCTGATTTCAAATATGCCAGATATTTTGTACTGGGCTCTACTTTCCTCAAATTTACCAGATAAAGTACTAGAAAATCCAGGACAATCAAGCTCCATATTACTTAAAATCTCAAGAGTTCATTTTTATTAAAAAATCTTATCAAGTCTTATTTTTTAAAATTTCCACATGTTGGAAAATTCATAGGTGTCCAAGGCATCAAAAAATTTGATCCAACTTTCAACGTAAGATCCATTCCTTCCCCAGTATGGTATCCAATATGACAATGTAATAACCAATATCCTTTTAACATCATAATCAAAAAATAAATCCAACCAAGGCCTTCAGACTTTAATTGAACTTACCAACATTATCAGCCTTGAATCTGACAATAGTATAACCACCTTTTGGAACAGTAACTGTATCCTTAAGAGGAGGATCAACCAAATTCCGTTTAAGTTTTCCTTCTTTATCCATTTGTATCACTTCCTGTTTTGTTAAATTCCTACCAATTTCACCCCAACCTAAAACACTAAAAGAGTATCCATGGAGATGTATAGGATGCAAAGCTTTTATCATATCTTGTCTGAAGAGGTCTATGAAGACAAATTCCACAATCGAATTCATGGAAATCTAAAAATTGAAAATTTGAGTCAGTAGTTTAGGACTTCAGACTCATCAAATATGTACTTCTATAACATGAGGACATTTACAAAAATTCCTCTCACAATCCCGATCTTTCATCGTCTTCTCATTACAAAACTGTTTACGGTCTAATTGGAAGCGATAAGGCAGATATGGTGCATCCATAAACATATTTGTAATGCGGTTAAGTTGTGGGTTATAAATTTTTTGATTTGGGTCTCTTACTAAAATTTGTTAAAATTAGTTGCTACATAATTAATTCGAAGGTACCTACCTTGATCAAAACCATAATATCCGTCCTTGTTATAAATAGGATTTTCAACAGTACCCATACCAATTGTAATATAATATCTATCAATTTTGGTCGATTTTAATTCATTTGGTAAAGGTTCTACGGCTCTGACTTCATCAATTCCGTAGACTTTGGTGTAATCCGTTGCATTTTGGACGCTAATTGGGTTTAGAATCTATGAAAATATACAGATAATTTCAAATTCTTCTCAAGTTGCTATGGAATCATATACTGACCACTCCACCAACTTTAGCAGCAGTTTCATAGTCAGGGAAAGGTTCTTCCGGTGAGGAGACAGTTGTTCCTTCGTATATCAAAGTTGCAACTGTGAAAATATCCATGTATTTACATGTTAAATAGCCTTTGATACGGATATAGTATGTTGATATCGGTTGGTTTGCATTGAGTAAAAAATCGAAGCGTTCTCCTGTTGTTGATACGAAGGAATCCACTAAGGACAAAGAAATTTAAATTTTTATAAGATTTATGTTTCAAACACTTCATTCATGTGTGCAGTTGAATTCGAACTAACTGTATTTAGTTTATTTTACACGTCAAAGCCTTATGGAACTTTCCAAATGAATTACAAAAAACTCTCTTGACATGCTACTATGCAATCGAAATGTTAAGGAGGTCAAGGGATTTTCATCAAGTAGTAAGTACAATTCTTATTATCCCAGGTCTATTTAATCCTGGATCTAGTCCGAGTAGCATGTCAAGCGAGTAACTAATATCGCGTTTGATATGCTCCCATGCAAGTTGGTTATCAGTATCGTACAGAGATATCAAGTAGAAAGTATACGCTGGTCTTGTCATGTTAGCAAACCAAGCGAGTACCAAAGGACTCGATTGATATGCTTACATACAAGTTAGTTGTTAATACAGTCCATAAATGACTACAGTCTACGCATAGTCTAGTCTCGGTGGCATATTCAGGGTAATACTTGTTTGGCATTTTGTCATGCAGACAAGTTATCAATATCGTCTTACTTACAAGACTATCCAGTAAGTCGTAATTAGACTAGTTAATAACTCGCTTGGCATGCTACCATGGAAGCATGTTATCAACTATAGACTCAAAATACTCCCCAAAAAGTATAAATTACCTTCAAAAGGCTTCACATAATGACCATCCATCGCAATAATCAACATTTTATGCCCATCAATAGACATTTCTATAGGACAATCCCCAAAACCAGAATTAATAAACCTAAACCTATACCGATAACCACTCTTAATCGTAAAATTAGCCGAAGGTGTCCCTCTCAATCCTGTGGAAGCTTGATATCCCAAACCATTCACAAGAATACCGGTTGGACCCAACAGACTGGACCCCAGGGCATAATTTTCAAAAACGTCCAATCGTGATTGGTTATTCCAATCACAAACTTGCAAAACATGAGAAGATAAGTCGAAATCATATAAATCATAATGTGGGATCTTAGAAGGTGGCTCTCTGACTATGAAGGCTCCAAACAGACCATCTCCATTTTGTAAAACTATTTCAAAATAATAAATAATTAATAAACAAGGAATTTTAGAATACACCATACCAGAATGGGAATGCCACCAATTTGTCCCAGCATTATCAGCGTAGAATTCATAAGTAAAGTTATTATTGTGTAGAACAGGACATTGAGTAACCCAGGCAACTCCATCCATATACTGATTCCTCTTCATATGTTGCCCATGCCAATGGATAGACGTAGCTGCTCCATCAAGAAGATTGTTCTGAAGCAACACCATAACTTTGTCACCTTGACATACCTCGATCGAAGGACCTGGTAACTGTCGGTTGATCACTGATACTGTTCGTTTTATGCCACCCCCAAGAACGCAGTCTAGTCTCCAGCAGTCTGAGAGTACTTTGGGACAGTCAAAACAAGCTTTGTTCATGGTCAGAAAGGTCTCAATTTCGAAATTGAAAAAGCAGTTGAGATTCTTCCCATTGCAATCTCGATTACATAGTTTACCATCAACATAACCATATGGGATTCTTTTACTATACAAAGTTCTATACTCTTGCGTACACTCTATTGCTGGTTGAATAATACAATGATTAAAAGTTATACAATTTTCTATATATACTTTTAGATTTTAAAATGTACTTACCTAGAGGTAACACACAGAAAATGAAGATCACACATCGTGCTATATAATCATCGTGAATAGACATGGTACAAATGAAAATTTTAATAGCTTTTGTTAGCTCAAATTTATTCTTATATACTCTAATAGAATTTCTAAAGATTACATTTTTAATTAACTCTATTGTTTTAAAATTGTTTGCCTTAGGATTTATTAGCAATTGTAATTTTGATGATAACAAACAAAAGTAAACATATTTTATTAAATTTGTGTATATAATTTAAGGTATTATCATCCCACTGATTGTGAGCTTGGTACGTCCTTGTATGTTCAGTAGTTTTCCCAGTTCTGTGTCTAGTGACATTCCTTATATTCTAATCTCAATATTAATTCCAGTTTGAGCACTAGCCTTAGTTCAGATTCCGATCTAATTAAAACTAATTAAAATGAAGCAGATCAAAGATCTAGTAATAAAAAAAAAGTGCTAGACGTACTCCTCGAACTAACAGAAGTCTTTGATCTATACACCTTTCCAGCTCATAGTTCAGATCTTACTCTTACTCATAATTCTATGAATAAAAAAATTGAACGGAGTTATAATCCTAAGTTATTGAGCTAGACGTAGATCCAAATATAGAGCCAGCTCCAGTTCTATGGTCATCCCAGGGCCCGGCCCAGATGAGATTCTTACAACATATAACGTTCTAGTCCTAAGCCTTAAATCATGAAAAGTTTCAGTTTTAAGAATATTTTGTGTTCCAAATTATATCCCACTTCCAACAAGAAGGCAAAAAATATAAACCTGGAGTCCAATTCCTGGTATCCATTCTCAATCCCCTTTTATTCGCTGCAAAATCCTAGTCTAAAACCTGGAGCGATAGACCCATGTCCACCCTTACTCCTGGGCCAGATTGAAATTTCATACATACCAGTCCTTGAAATAAATATTTTTCTGAATCATAGTCCAAGAAGTAGGGCTAGTCCTACACCGAAATCAAACCCCAGTTTCAGATATATTCTTGTTCAATGTCCTGATTATAATCCTACTCTTACCCTTAAGGTTCTAGACATAAACCTAGAATCTTGAAAGGTATCATATAGATTGGAGATAGTACATTCTATGTTCGGGTCTAAATCCCACTCTTACTCCCAGTAAGGCCTAATATCTAAACATATGGTCTCTGATCTACCTCCTTTCCTTCTTTTGCTTAGATTAGATTAGTCTTAGCTCATTGTCAGTAAGGAGCTAGACCTAAACATAATAGCTCCAAGTGAACGAGGACTCGTGGCAAATAATGAAAAATTAAATCAGGAGCATCCTAGCCGATAAGATGATAGACGAGCAATTAGAAGAGGAAGGTTATACATTATAACACATACAAGTCCTCCCGATATCCCAGGACTTGTAGGGCGCGACACATACCTTAGTGTACTTATAGAGGTCCCAACGAGTGAGCCAAACAACTAATCTCCTCGTTCTTTCAGAGGGTCACTTGCTCCGGTTAGTACCACGCCGGCAACACCGGAAAAAAAATTTAAAAAAGAATAAAAATAACTCCAAGTTCAATCCTCATTTGAGGTCTATATTCAGACTCCGTCTATTTTCTCAACCCTAGAAATAAATAAATTTAACTGAATCGTAGTTCCAGTCTTAGGTCCTAACCTAAACCCAGTCCCAGTTATATCCCCAGTTCAGGTACCAATTCATATTCCACTCTTAGACAATGTAAAGTCCTAGACCAAAACTGAGAACCATGGTACGTCCCAGTTCTGTTCCTAATTTAGGTCCCGGATCAAATCTCACTTCTATTCACAGTAATGCTCTAAACATAAAATTAGAATCCCTTTCAAACCCCTGGTCCTCGACCCAATTTTATCCGCATATGTTTGGAGCCATGAAACTGGAACAGCTTCAAATATAAATGAAATAAACACAATCATATGCTAGTACTTTTTTTAATAAACATTATTTAGGAATATCTGAACATTGTGGATAATTTCTCGGCACCGAAGGCATCTCATAATTATTTCCAACTTTCAAAACAAGTTCCATTCCACTGAAGGCATGTACACCAATATGACAGTGCATTAACCAATAACCTACCAAATGACATCCACAAAGTATTAAAACCACCACAAAATCATAAGTATTCAAAAATATTTACCAACATTATCAGCTCTGAACCTAACAATAGTATATCCATTCCTTGGAACACTCACAGTATCTTTCAAAGGAGGATTCACAAAATTCCGTTTCAACAACCCTTCTTGATCCATTCTAACAATTCTCTCCTTGGTAACTTCTCCATCGAATTCCCCTTTCCCTAGCACTCTAAAACTATATCCATGAAGATGCATCGGATGTATCGAAAAATTTGCAGTTTCAATAAATATAAATTCGACAACCGTATTTTTGGCGACCTAAAACACAGTTTTAAAAAACTTCTCTTAAACTTAAACTTCAGTTGAAAAAAAATTACCTCGATAACATAAGGGCACCTACAGAAATTATTGCTACAATTTCGGTTTCTTACTGTTTCCTCTGAACAAAAAGTGGAGGAATTTATCTTGAAACGATTTGGTAACAAAGGTTCATCAAAGAGTAAATTTGTGATATGGTTTAATTGAGGTGTACGAACTCTCAGATCAGGAAATTCTAAAATTTTAAAATTAAAGCAACGTAAGACTTTAAAAATGTATCTAAGAATTTTTTTGGTACCTTTAGTGAAATTATGAGAAGGATTAATCAAAAAATTCATATCCAAAGTGATATAAAACTTTTCAGGTTCTCTGTTCCTGAGAAACGGGTCCAAAGACTCAATTGATCTTGCTTCATCAAGTCTTATCTTTTCTGAGTTATTAGGATTTTCATTATTCTTTGTTTGGCTATTGAATACCTGAAAAAAATTATATTTCTGAATGAGAAGTTCTCATTTCCATTCACTTAAATTTTAATTTACAGAATTTTAAACATACCACTCCATTTAAACGTGCAGAAGTTAAATAATTAGGGACCTCTCCATTGGGCTTCATACTAGTGCCATTTATACTTTCATATTTCAGAATTGCATAGGTAAAAACCTGATGCAATTCGCAGTTTCTAAGACCTTTCGCTCTGATGTAGTAGGTATCGACGGGTTGAATAGCCTTGAGGATAAAATCAAAACGTTCCCCGGTTGTTGAAACTAGAGAATCGACTAAAAGTACAAAAAATGATTAAAGATCGTACACATTTTAAAATTGAGAGGGTTTCTTGAAGACATGCCTTCAATTGGTTTGAAATCTTGACCATCTGAACCAATAATCAACAGTTTATGTCCATCAATAGATAGTTCGATGGGACAAATCGTGGAAACCAACATTTATCAAACGAAATCTGTATCGGTAACCTCTTCGGACTGTAAACGTTGCTGGAGGTGTGTTTGTCATATTCGTATTTGATTGATAGCCTAAGCCATTGATGAGCAAACCGGTTGGTCTAAATCTCAAAGTTGGATTGGCATAGTCTTGGAAGACAAGCTCTCGGAGTCTGTCATTCCAGTCAGTTACTGTGATGACATGCGAGGATTGGTCGTAATCAAACAATTTGGAATGATATTCCATAGAAATCGGTTGTCTAATGATTAGGGGGCCAAACATTCCATCACCACGTTGCATTTCAGCTAAAAACTTATTTCATATCAAAGGATGATATGGGATAAGAAGAAATGTGTTTAGTTGTGCATACACGACTTATTTTCAGTAAAAAGTGTGTTTAAAAACATCGGGCGTCTGGTAATATTAACCGTTCGAAAAGTATTAACACTTTCTGAAAATTTGGGAAAACTTCGGTAAAATCTAAGACACAAACGTGTAGATATGTTTAATATGTGTAAAAACACATCCAGAGATAGGTAGGTTTAACTGTTTAAATGTTACCATGCGATTTCAGGGATCTTAGGAATGACTCGAAAATATGTACGAGTAAACCGTGTTTTGAAGCTCGCAATTTGTTTTTAGCTTGTTTAAGCGATACCCAGTTAATTTTAAAAGTTGGTATGTTAACATATCATTTCTACGATTTTAGGAAAGTTTCGTTAAAACATACATGAAAACGTGTTTAGATAGGTTCAAACGACCTCTAAGTGTGTTCAAACACATCGTAAGATCAGTAGTGTTAATGTTTTTAACGTTTTTTTTTTGTAATTTGGAAAACATTCCACTAAAATATAAAGGAAATGAGTCCAAACGTGTTTAAAGTGCGCTTAATCGGCTCAAAATAGTTCAAATGTTAACATGATATTTCTGAAATTATATTTTATTCCTTTATTCCCTAAATAAAGTATTTCTATGTGTTGTTCTCATAATTGTGTTTAAATGTACTCGAACATGTTTAATGTGTGTTTTTTCATATCGGACTATGTATAGTTTTAACCAAAATGTGTTTAAGGGTATTTAAACACATCGGGAGATCGGGCTCTTCATCGATTCATCGATTCGAAAATTAAGATGCATTTTTTCTAATTTTAACAAAGCTACCCCAAAGTTTAAAAGGACAAATAGGTGTGCTCAAATCACTAATTTTCGATAACAAGCATGTTTAAACACATCAGAAGATCGGCATCATCGGTATGATCGGATTACTTCGTCAGCTAACATATAATTTCCAAAATTTCACGTAACATTTTTATTTCGAATCAGAACTTACCAACATGTGAATGCCACCAAAATGTACCAACATCATCTGCCTGGAACTCATAGGTAAAATTATCATGCCTCCTAATCGGGCACTGTGTAATCCATGGGACACCATCCATATATTTACTTTTAATCATATGGAGACCATGCCAGTGAATTGTCGTTCCACGTTCATCAGGTAACTGATTTTGCAAGAAAACCATAATTCTATCCCCTTTACATACCTCTATGGAAGGACCAGGCATCTGACGGTTAATAACCGAGACATTTCGGTGTAAACCACCACCAACTATACACTCAGGCCTCCAGCAATCGGCCAAATTATTGGGACAATCTAAACATGCTCCGTTCATCGATGGGTGCTGTTCTAATTTGAAGTTGAAGAAGCAGTTTAAATTCGATCCTCGACAGACACGATTGCAGAACCTTCCATCAATGTAACCAGAAGGTACCCGAGTATTTTGAAGGATTCTGTACTGATTTTCTGAACTATTGAAATCCTCGATGTTGCCATCACTCTTGTGAGTTGACGGACAGTTAAAAAATATATTAAACAACAAAATTTTGCACAACTTGTTTGATGCCATTATCATACACAATATGGAATTTCAGGATTGTTAGCAGGTTTATATACCCCGACGAATGAAGTAAAACAACAAGTTTTTGCTGAAATATTATATTTGAATAAGGATTTAAAACGGAGCTTCAGAGAAGGAATTTCGTGTTTAATGTGATATATTTTTTCTTTGGCCTACTATCACTTAAAGGAAATTACTCATTGTCAGAATTAAATAATGTTTAAGTAAATAAGTTGAAGGATAGGAAAATATTTGGGACTTTCCGCTTCACTTGGAATGTTCACGAAAAAATCCTGTAAAAGAAACAATCCGTCAAGGTAAGTAATTTTTTTTTCAAAATTATCAATAGATAACAGTTCATTCGATATTTACTATTTTATAGTTTGAAATAATACTGAAGGCTGTTTTTAATGTTTAATTTTTAAATATATTGAAGAATATATTGAAGATTTTAAATGTCCTTGATCATGTTTAAAGTGTGTTGAAACATATTGGGAGATCGGTACTTTTAACTTTTTGAATTTTAACCCGCGATTTTTTTAATTGTAGTGAGTTTCGCTAAAAATTAAAAAAAAAACTTTTAATATGACTTCATACGTCTTTCAGGTGTGTTTAAACACCTCCTAATGTGTTCGGTAATTTTGACAGATTGAATTTCCCATTCGTGTAAAACAAAATATTTCCTGTAACTAGTGAATTTAAACACATTGAGACGTCTGCATATGTTTCGGCAATAAGCGTATTAAACACACCGGAACCTATCACATGTATGTATAGACAGTTAAGACGAGATTTTTGAAAGTTTCGAGCAAACATAAAAGGTAAACATGTTTAGGAAATGTGTTCAAATGACTTAATTTTAGTAACAGGTTCAGTAACAAATTTCTTAAAATTTGAGAAAATTTCGCAAACATTTAAGAGAAAAGAGTGTTCAGATATGTTCATAAGGAGGTTTATTTTTGGCAAAAAGTGTGTTTAAACACATTGGGAGATCGGTAGCTTTAACGATGCGAAAGTTAACATGCGATTTCTGGAATTTTAAGAAAATATCGCATAAATGTAAAAGAAATTGGGCAACACCATTTTGCCTTCTCACCTCTCTTTCTCCTTCTCACTGTCCTTGAAAGCTTGATCATTTTATTTTCCTGCGCAACTGCTCTGATTGGTCGACTGCCATTTTATCCCTTCACCAGGCCAAAATCTTATACGGGACCACCATTTTGTTTTTATTTTCCATTCCATGGCTCTGATTGGTCAACTACAATTTGATTTCCCTCACTCCTTACTAACCTATCTCCCTCTCTCAGTTCTGATTGGGAAATCGACTTATTATCAAGCTAACAATATCAGTTGATAGTGTAGGATAGGTCTACAGATGGATTTGTAGATACGAGTGGCCGTTATGGTGGAAAAGAAGGTATTTTCCATAGATTAGAGTTCGAAAATGCATTGCTCTTATCTTGACCTGAGTTTTCATGTGCATGGCCTGTTTTGTAAATGTGATTTTGTTGTCAAATTCAATACCCTGATATTTAACTGTTTTTTTCATTGATTTATTAAATTAAAACGATTAAAAAACACTACTCATATTCAAAATTTCCGCACTTTGGGAAATGTTTCGGAGGTGAAGGCATCCGATCATTATCCCCCACTTTCAGGACCAAATCCATACCACCAGAGGCATGGACTCCAATATGACAATGCATCAACCAATAACCTTAAAAAAATCATTAATACCTGCCTCAAACTTATTGTTACTAGGAAGTGTCTTACCAATATTATCAGCCTTGAAGCGAATAATAGTATAACCACCTTTCGGAACAGTTACTGAATCCTTCCTTGGGGGATTATCAAAATTCCTCCGCAATAATCCTTCCTCATCCATTTTAATCACATCTTCCCTGGTAAGATTCTTCCCAATTTCAGTCCATTCTAAGACATTGTAGGTATACCCGTGAAGATGTACTGGGTGAATAGCAGCCAATTCATACGGGTCTACGAAAATAACTTCAACAATTGCATTTTCTGGTACCTCTAAAACATGTGGGCAAGCACAAAACTTCTTTCCACATTCCGAATAGCTGATGGTGTTATCATTACAAAATTCTTCGGAATTTATTATGGAACGTCCTTGTAAATATGGGGTACCAAAGAATTTATTTGTGATATGGTTGAATTGTGGTGTAGGCATTCTTTTTTTAAACTCAAGTTGGTCAAAACCATAATACGGGGATCTATGATATGATGGATTTTCGACATATGTCATTCCCACAGTTATATAGAATTTATGGACATTCTTGCTATCTAAACCACTTTCTATGGGTTTAATCGACTTGGCCTCGTGAATTCCCATTAATTGGCGGTTACCAGTTTCTTCTACAATGCTCACGGGATTGAAGACAACACCATGAGATGGTGCAGCTGTTTCGTAGCTTGGGAAAGGTTCAGGGGATTCTGAAATAGGTGATCCTTCATAGATCAAAGTTGCTGCAGTGAAAAGTTGGGTGAAGGCACATGTTGATTGGCCTTTAAAGCGAATATAGTAAGTCGAAATGGGCTGATCTGCTGTTAGGACAAAGTCAAAACGTTCCCCTGATGAAGACATGAGGGAATCAACTTCAATAGGTTCCACGTCATTTGCATCTGTTGAAATAATCAACATTTTGTGGTTATCTATAGATATTTCGATGGGGCATTGAAGGAATGCAACGTTGATCAGACGAAATCTGTAGCTGTATCCCTTTCTAATTTTAAAGTTTGCCATAGGGGTGTTGGGAATACGTGATGTTGATTGGTAGCCCAAGCCGTTGATCAGAAGACCAGTGGGGGAAAGACCTTTACTAGCATGGATAAACCCTTCAAAGACTTCTATTCTAGGTTTGTCGTTCCAATCCGAAATTTGTAAAACATGGGAAGATAGATCAAAATCATACAGTTCTGAATGATACTCCTTGGTCTGAGGTTGACGGACGATCATAGCACCATAAGCACCATCACCCCGTTGATTATCTAAAAACCATAATAAATTCCGATTTTTTTTTAAATTTTCCATAAACTTACCAATATGAGAGTGCCACCAAAATGTACCAGGATCATCAGCCCAAAACTCATAAGTAAAATTATTATTTTTCAAAATGGGGCATTGGGTTACAAAAGGGGCTCCGTCCATATACTTGTTCCTAATCATACGCTGACCATGCCAATGTAAAGTCGTACTTTCATGTGTATCCTGGTTGTTCTGTAGGAACACCATAATCTTATCTCCTTGACATACCTCTATGGGAGGTCCAGGCATTTGCCGGTTGATTACAGATACAGAACGACTAGTCTCACCAGCAACTATGCAATCCTTCCTCCAACAGTCCGAAAGATTTCTGGGACAGTCAAAACATGCCTTGGTCATTGTATAATATGTCTCTAGCTTAAAATTGAAGAAACAATTCATGCTAGTTCCATTACACTCCCTCTTACAGAGGATACCATCAACATAGCCTGATGGTACCTTTTCCGATTGCAGATTTTCATAGTCGTCGTTGATTGAATATTGGGCCATATGGATATCTAGTCCTAAATTAATTCCGGGCACACCTTTCATAACATCACAACGGATTAATGGGAGTAAAATGTAAAAAGGAACAAGACACCTCATGATACTAGTGTTCCTGAAACAAGTAGCACTTTGAATATACTAGGAAATGTCTGAAACTACTTTGGACCTATCAAAGTTTTATACATGTTTTTCATAATTATTCAGAACTTTAACATGTTTGCAATATATTTGCATTATCTTCACATTAATCACGTAAAACCTCTGATAAGGTATATACAGCATGACTACATTCTATAAAACCCATAAAACTAATGTTTATGCACATTTTAAATTTCATTGTAGAAAATGTTAACTACATTTTCAAGGCAGAACCCGAAAATGGAACAGATAAATGTTCTCATGTAGTTTTGACAATCAAAATACACTTCTATTATCCACGAACTACATAATCTGTTATTTAATAAATCTGACAAAATACATTTCTACTGCTGAAAATTGCCACAGGTTGGAAAGTTCTTTGGAGGATCTGGCATCCTCTTATCCTTGCCAACTTTCAAGACCAAGTTCATCCCTGAAGAAGCATGTACACCAACATGACAATGCATAAACCAATAGCCTTCAAAAAAGAGATTAACCACTATTTCAACCACATTCAAGTTGACTTACCAATATTATCTGCCTTCAATCTGAAAATCACATAACCACCTTTTGGAATAGCTACTGTATCTTTAACCGGCGGATTAACAAAATTCCGCTTTAGTAACCCAAGCTTATCCATTCTAATAGCTTCTTCCCTGGTGAAGTTCTTCCCAATTTCTTCCCATCCCAATACACTGAACGAATATCCATGGAGATGAATTGGATGTACTTGAGGTAAAGCAAATGTATCCACAAAAATGAATTCCACAATTGCATCTTCTGGAACCTGCAGAACATGAGGGCAAGTACAAAATTCCTTGGCACACTCGGTATAGTTCACTGTGGAAGCACTACAGAAGTCATTCGAATTAATCTGGTAACGGCCTGAAAGGTAGGGCACACCAAAGAATTTATTCGTAATGTGGTTAAGTTGTGGACTAGGCATCCACTTGCTCCGATCAACTTGATCAAGCCCATAATATGGTGGTCTATTGAATGCTGGATTCTCTACAAAATTCATAGTAGCAGTCACATAAAATTTGTATACTTGAGTGCTGTTCAAGTCGCGTTGTAATGGTTTACGTGACCTTGACTCATGGATACCAATAATTTTGGTATAGTTACTGGATTCAACTATACTAACAGGATTGAAGACTACACCACCAGTTGGAGCTGAGGTTTCATAAGTTGGAAAAGGTTTCTCGGAGTTAATTTGAGACGCTCCCTCATAGGTCAGTGTGGCAACCGTGAACAGTTTTGTTGTAGTACAAACCGACTTTCCTCTAAGTCGTATATAATATGTAGAAATTGGTTTGTCAGCCGTTATGATTACGTCGAAACGCTCCCCGGAAGTTATCATCAATGAATCGACTTTAAACATGGAAATATCAGCAAATAGCTATGGAGTTCTAAGCTGGGGAGTAGATAGCTGAGTATACCTTCAAATGGTTCCAAGTCCTGTGCGTCTGCAGCAATCACCTTCATTTTATGATTATCAATAGATATTTCCATGGGGCATTGTAGGTAAGCAACACTTATCAAACGGAACCTGAATCTATATCCTTTCTTTACAACAAAGTCAGCCATAGGCGTGTCTGGAATACGTGATGTTGACTGGTAGCCCAAACCGTTGATAAGAATCCCGGTGGGCGTCAGACCTTTATTTGCTTGGACAAACCCTTGAAATGCTTCCATTCTAGGAAGGTCATTCCAGTCTGTAACTTGAATAACATGCGAGGATAGATCATAGTCATATAGCTTTGCATGATTCTCCTTTGATTTTTGTCGACGAATGATCAGAGCACCATGAGTTCCATCACCACGTTGATGATCTAAAATATCACTTTAAACTAGGGGCCTATTAATAATTTCATAAACCTACCAATATGAGAGTGCCACCAGAAGGTACCTACTTGATCAGCCCAAAACTGATAAGTAAAATTGTTATTTTTCAAAATTGGACATTGAGTAACAAAAGGTGCTCCATCCATATACTTGGTTCGAATCATATACAAACCATGCCAATGAATAATTGTACTTTCATGGTTTTCCATATTGTTTTGAACAAGCACCATAACCTTGTCCCCTTCACAGACCTCAATTGGAGGTCCTGGCATCTGCCGGTTGACTACAGTTACCGAACGACTGGTACCACCAGCCACTACGCAATCTTTCCGAAAACAATCAGAGACATTATGTGGACAATTGAAACATGCTCTGCTCATAGTATAATACGTTTCTAGCTCAAAGTTGAAGAAACAACTCAGATTTTTGCCATTGCACTCCCGATTACAGATGGTACCATCAACATAGCCAAATGGTATATCTTCAGATTGCAGATTAAGATAGTCATCGTTGATTGAATATTGGGCAGCATGTATATCCAGTCCTACATTGATCAGTTGCAACTTTTTTTTAAGTATTTTAGTGAAAATTATGGAATAATTACCTCTGATTCCATCAAAGGTCATGGAAAGAACTATGATACAAAATAAACTAAAATTCGCCATAGCAATAAGTAACAGTTACTTTGCACTTGTGTGCGAAATTTAGAGTTATTTAAACATAGTTGTACACTTGCTATTTATACGTCAACGAGTGCTTAGATATATTTTAATTGGCTTTTTAGGTTTAATTTAAATAAGGTGGAATAATTTAAATAGATACGCGAAGGTATCATGAAACATTCCGAAGTTTGGAAGTGGTAACTGTGTTTTTTTTTTTTGATATTGCTCGAATATTTATATTTATATTTGGTTTATCGAATTCATTCTATCCAGTAGGTTGAATTTAAAATGTTTAAATCGAATACAATGGGGAAAATGTCTAGGCGTCATTTACAAAGTGTTATCTTATTTCATTTTAAATGATTAAAGTCTTGTTCTTGGTATTTTTGATAAGGGATTCTATAACTCAGGCGATATGTTTACTGATAGAGTATGGTTTACATCACCTGGAGGCTAGCTGTCCCTGCAACCAATCAGATGCTTTGGGTTGTGATTCCCAGTAGTTCGTGACAGCTTCCAAAAAATCAGCTATACTGTTGTCATTTTAATAGTTGTGTAACGTTACTCGGTCGTGTATTTCTTTTAATGAGTGGGCGAGTTTTGTTGAGCTAAATTTCTCAAAGTCTTATCAGATTTTTACAAATGGTTCTGTTGATCCCTCATTGTCTTTGTCTGGCGCTGGTATTTTCATTCCTCATCTGGGTTTTGAGACATTTTTT